>JAGXOD010000012.1:2872500-2957500 GCA_020368025.1 Brachyhypopomus occidentalis
GTTTTTTAATCCCTGTTTGTGTGTGTGTGTGTGTGTTTTTAATCAAGGGCATCTTTTTCCTTTATTTGCTTCACTGGCCAAAATATGAGAGGACTGAAGTTACAGAGAACAAGCAGGACAGAAGCCAAGCAAGGCAGAGCCGGGACGACGACGAGCAGAATCGGTCTTCGTCCTCCGCGCGTCCTCATCTGTCCCCTCCGTGCCGGTCATCTAATGGCCACGGTCCTCATGCCTCAGTGTTGTTTTTAACGGGGAACTCCTCCTCCTCCTCCGATGAAGAACAGGTTTTATACAGCAGTTTGGTTGCCACTAAGAGATTGCACAGTCTTCTGACTCTAAAGGACAACAAAAGGGATGAAACAACATACACATTTTGGAACGGAGAATTGACACGAGAAAAAAGAAGAAAAAAAAAGTGTTTTAAAACTTTGGAAAGAAAAATCACTTTAATTCACAATTTTTATGTAAAACAAGCAACAAAAAAAAAAAGATGAAAGGTGTAGAGAAGCAAAGTGGGCGTGGCTAAGTGACGTAGTGCTGCCCCAGAGCAAAGTGGGCGTGGCTAAGTGACGTAGTGCTGCCCCAGAGCAAAGTGGGCGTGGCTAAGTGACGTAGTGCTGCCCCAGAGCAAAGTGGGCGTAGTGCTGCCCCAGAGCAAAGTGGGCGTGGCTAAGTGGCGTAGTGCTGCCCCAGATGCCCAGCTCCTACAGTGCATGCTGAGTCACAGCTTTAACACACCCTGCACAGGCCATGACACACACACACACACACACACCCTGCACAGGCCATGACACACACACACGCGCACACACCACATCTTGCGTGGCCCTCTATTTTAGATCACCTTCAGGAAGTTCTGTATTAAAAAAAACAAATATACACAAAAAAAAAAACCTTGTATTAAAAGAAAACGAAACAGGGACGGAGTGAGATGTCAGCAGAACGTTTCACCACCCGCGACGCGGAGAAGAAACGAGGCCCACTGGGTAGTTCTGGGAGCTGTAGTTCTGGGAGCTGTAGTTCTGGGGTGTGTAGTACTTTATTCAGTAGATTAATGTGGTACTGTGTACAGTTTGATTTTGGGGGGGTTTTGTTTGTTTGTTTTTTCCTTCCATTCTCTGTCTGAAGTCGCCAAGAGATGCACAGTTCACTTTAGAGCCGTAAACAGGTGTGGCAGAGTTACACTCTGGGTGCGGGAACCTCCACCTGCTCCTCTCCAGACGCTGTGGGTGCTTATGGAGAGATGAGAGCAGAGAGTGAGTTCATCCCAAACACCCGTCATCGTCTCTCCCTCCCGCTCCGTACAGCTCTGTACAGCAGACCCGGTGAAGGCCGGTCGTCCTGCGTCCACAGTCCCCCAGGAGGACCCTGGGGTGCTTCACGTGTTTCTAACCTATTACCTTTAACAGAGCACACTGGCTACCAAGTATCAGATACCAAAGTGTTGTTAATACTTAAGAAATCATTTTCCTCCACACTGAAGTGCTGATGCCAAATACTAGAAACCACGGCGGAGATCCTCCTTGGGGTCGGTAGTGGCCTGTTGTCGTGTAATAGCCCAGGAAACCCCCCCCTTCCTCATCCTCATCTTCATCTTCATCCTCGTGTGTGCTGGCCGTTGGGCCTGGAGGTGAAACTGTACACACACACACACACACACACACACACACACACAGCAGCCTTGTGCTCCAGCACTGCTGTTCCATCAGACAGGGCACCCTCCCTCCACTCAACACCCCCCACCCGCTCCAAAACACTCCACTGCCTCCCCCTGTGTGTGTGTGTGGGGGGGGGGGACAGGTTTGAACATCTCTGCGTCATGTTTTCGGTGGTGATGTCCACCAGAGCTCCACTGCCTCCCCCTCTGTGTGTGTGTGTGTGTGTGTGTGTGTGTGTGTGTGTGTGTGTGTGTATGTGGGGGACAGGTTTGAACATCTCGGCGTCATGTTTTCGGTGGTGATGTCCACCAGAGCTCCACTGCCCACGAGTCCTGATCTCTCATAAGCTGTTTGGTCATAATTAATATCAGGCTTTGTATGAAGTAGTCGATCTGGTCCTGTTTTTCCCCTCATATGGTTATTCTCCTTTTTATTGTCGTTTCCTGAAGCATCGTAGATTTTCTGTTCATTTATAGGTGCTTTATTCTTTTTGGACTTTGTTTTATTGTGTATTGGATTAAGAGGACAAGTTACATAACTGTTTGTTTTCTATATTAGACTGATAGACTGCCGGCAGTATTGGGTAATATTTACATGATGTAGTTCTCATGCGTTGTATATTAATGAATTCTACAAATAATTTTAACTCGTTTATATTAATTTGAATTATAATGATGTCACTTAAATGATCACAATGGCATTTATCGCTAACTTTGAAGCTATTCACCTTTTTTTTTTGTTATTGATTTTGATTTATATGTTACTTTCACTCTCATGTAGTACGAAACGTTCTTTTGATGTTCTGACGGTGAATCTGTTTTATGCTGCCTCGTCTCCATCCTCCCCCCCCTCTCCCTCTCTCTCTCTCTCTCTCTCTCTCTCCCTCTCTCTCTCCCTCCCTCCCTCCCTCTGTTTGACACGCGTTCTCTAGTTGCTTGTCCAAGCATGTGTCATACCTCTCAGGCTTCGTGTACACTGGCGTTGTATCTATGCTGTTCAGAGATGGAAGGCAGAGAACGCAGTACAGACCCCCATGCTGTAGTGGTGGGTCAGACCCGCCCAGAACACTCGGGCCTGCGGCAGAGCAGGGCGCTGTGGCGGTTCTGACCGGAGCGCTGTAGGGTGGCGTTCGCTCCAAAAGCGGGGGGGGGGGGGGGGGGGTAGCCTGGCATTTCACCTCCCCCGACATTTTCTTTCTTTTTTTTTTCTACTTTTTTACAAATCGGTTGAATCGGGGTGCTACTGTTTTGACTACGTTGCGGTTTAGACACTAGGGGGTGCTGGCGAGCACATGCCTTCAGAGAGAGCAGCCGTACGGAAAGCACACAGTGAAGTTTGGCCCACGTACAAGCAGGTCAACTTGTAGTTCAGCAGCGCGAATCCTGAGCATCCTCTGACTCCTGCATCCCCCACTCCACCTGCGTAGCACCACCACCTGACGCAGTCGTGAGCCTGGGCTGCCCGGTAACCTGTACTCATCTGCACTGGATGACTTTTGACCTTTGACCTTGCACTTCACAGCGGGCTTCGAAAGCACAACACAGGAGTGACAAAAACGTTTAATCGAAACTGTCAGTTACGTCATAATCTGTGGAACGCAGCACTGAAGACACTCGAGGATCTTGACGGACACTGCAGAGGTCCTGGTACAGGTGCAGTCCTGAGAAGAGTCCCTCCTCCTGCCACTGAGATTACTCCAACACCCGTGGAGCTTCAGGACTGATCAACTCCCTCCTCAAGCACTTAAAGAGTAGAGCACACCACAATGCGTCAGGCCACTTTAATGTCCATCCTTATGACCCTTGTAAGCGGAGCCAAAGGCTTCCTGCCCAGGTGCCTAGCATGAGCCGACCCCTGCCCTTTGACCTTGCACAGTGCGCTTTACCCCCTCTCTGTGGCGATGCAGGTGCCACAAGACGTACTGGGAGACTACTGCCAAATTCTCCTCTCAGTCTCCATCGGTACTGGAGGTGGCTACGTTGGGTTCTAAACCTCGTATCCACCAAGGCCCCAGAATTCACTGCCTTCCCACGTCCAAATTTAAATCCCTGGTTCACTTCTCACCTCCCTCACGTCAGCCCGATGCACTTGGGAATTGCACAGCAAACGTTTCCCCGGCGTGGTCGTCACCCCTGAAGAAGCACAAACCGCGGAGGACTCCGGAGGTTGTCCAACGCATCCGAGATGACCAAAAACAGAACACCTGCACCTGTCCCACAGCTCCGCCCATGAGAGGAGCACCAATCACAGTGCCCTTAGTCTCTGGAAGCTGTCCCACAGCTCCGCCCACGAGAGGAGCACCAATCACAGTGCCCTTAGTCTCTGGAAGCTGTCCCACAGCCCCGCCCAGGAGGAGCACCAATCACAGTGCCCTTAGTCTCTGGAAGCTGTCCCACAGCTCCGCCCACGAGAGGAGCACCAATCACAGTGCCTTGCTTCTAAGCATTATTCATTTTATGAATTATTGTGACAGTCTTGTTAAACGTTAAATGCTACCAGCTCCGTTAATTAATCGTATTCTTCACTATGACGCGTTGAGAACACTAACTGGTACACTCATGTAATGGAAAAGTCAAACTCTACATTTTAATCAGTGTTATAAAAATTATAATTCAGCAGTAACTTTAAAGATGCTCTGATTCTTACTGAAACATGAGAACAGTAAACTTGAGAATCTAATAAAATATTTACTGATTATGATGATAATTACAGCAGCAACATCCACCTGAGCTGATGGTGCATTACTGTTTTGGAGGAGTGACGTAGCGCCCACGTCCCCACCTGCGCCTTGGGGCTACGCCCAGCCTTCCACCACTCCATCTCAGAGGATGCTCAGAATCCGCTTCTGCTTTCGGGATGGTTGTGTCCTCTCTGAAGCAGCGTCCCGTTGCCCACAGCCAGCACCACCTCGTGCCTGGATCCGCTCAACTATTACCCCCGGGGCTTCTGGGACTTCTGATTCTTATAGATGAGCGTTCCCGCCATGACTCACAGGGGTCAGTGCTGATGGGGCTGTTACTGGGCTGTTACGGGTCTGTTTGGGGGGGGGGGGGGGGGTGCCTGCGTTCGTAGTCTGGATGAAGCTCTGGGGGGTTTGGGGGGGTTTGTTTGTTTGGGGTTATTGCTGTTACATTAAATACTGACTGGTCAGTGAAAAATATATAATTTTTTTGTGTGCTTATAAGAAGTTACTCATACACTGATACAAACACTGCGTTTAGCGGATGACTTGAAATGGACCCATTTGAAGTTTGATTGGAGGCTTGTGTTTGTCCGGCTTTGGGTTGATGCCTTCAAAGTTCTGTTGTGTGGTTTAGATGAAGAACTCGAAACCATGAATCATCTGCTGTTCCTCAAAGAAAAAAAAAATCTTCGCCATCACAGGAGAGAAAATACCAAATACTGTACTAAAACTGAAACGGGTTCTAGTGAGCACGAACGTGTCCGTCAGGTCGTAAAGTTTCGGTCTGTGCTGACGCTCTTCGCTCTGTCTGGTACGTTACCCCCCACCCCCCCCCTCCAACGCAACTTAAGCTCAGGCAAAAAGAAAAAAGAAACCTATCATAGTTCACAAATTAAAAGCTTCTTTTTTAAGTTATTTTTTTAAGACAAAATGGACTTCTCTAATTACATTTAAACTTAAACCCTTTTATATAATTGCTTTAAAACCTCAAATGGCTAAGGCTGAATTGAGCAGCTCTTAAAAGATCTTTATCCTTTTATCTTATAACCCAGTATTAACGCTAAACTGCTGTTGCTCTCTTGCCCCGTGCCCCCGTGTGTTGTGTGAGTGTTTGTTTTGGGGGTGTTTATTTTTGAGTACGGCACTAATCTTGTAAGGTCAAGCAACGGTACAAAGGAAATGAATCGAAAGGAAATGAAGATGGATCGGCACCTCTGGCCCATGCAGCAAATGGAGCGCTGGGCAGTTCTGGATGCTCTGACTGCCCTGCTTTTGGATCAGATGCACACGAGGCTTTTGATCAGTTGCTTTAAGAGTTGAGAGTTAATAAGTTCTCACGCAGGGGACGTGGGGACGTGGAGTGGACGTCTTCGTCAGGATGTGCCACGATGTTTGTCCATTTAGGGCGTCTGGTGACTTGTTCTAGTTTTAAAAGCAGTTGTGTGTTATTTTAGCTCTTTCCCTTCGCATCCCCTCAAGTTCCATATTCTTTGACATGTGGGCCTGAACAATGAATTGTGGGGTTGCAATTTTCATATAAGCGGTTTGTGAATTCAGGAATCTACCATTTACGGTTATTTTTCTATCGAGCTGGATCAGATATTCTATATGGCGTCGTACCAAGCTGTACAGGTGTCACTGAGACATATCCTATTGTGTGATGGCCTGGTGGTTGTTAGTGAGCATGTATGTTTTGTTGAAACCTTCTTGTATCTTGGTGATGGAGGTGAGGAGGACAACACAACCTCAGCTGTTTTGTAGTTACTGAATTTTTAATATGAAGAGGATTCTTTGAAAGGCTATTGGTCTGCATGCAGACGTGTACTGGTGCATGCAGACGTGTACTGGTGCATGCAGACGTGTACTGGGCTGTGTAGCAGGGCAGACTGGACCTTTGTCATTGTTGCTTCTGTTTAAAGCTGCAATTACATTTTGGACAATATCAAAATTAGTTTCTCATCTTTTATTTAAAGTAAGATGCTTTAGGACATGATTGAACTAATTTCATGTTGATAGTGAGATATGACTAGATATCATTCAAGTCAACAACTTAAATTTTTTAACACTCTTGTCTTTTGTCCCAAAAAGGTCACATCTTGTATCACAAAGTGTCTGTGTACTGCATTTTATTGGATGTCTTTGTTCCGCTTCTGAGTTGCATTTGTGGTGTGTTGTGTTCACAAGCCTCAGTGTAATACAGTGATTGCTTACAACTGCTAGATGATTTGGGTTGATAGAAAACGTTGCTGCTAATTGGTCCAACCTATCACATGATACTGGTGTAGTCCAATGAAGACGAGCCAACCTATCACATGATACTGGTGTAGTAGTCCAATGAAGTCCAATGAAGCCAACCTATCACATGATACTGGTGTAGTCCAATGAAGACGAGCCAACCTATCACATGATACTGGTGTAGTCCAATGAAGACGAGCCAACCTATCACATGATACTGGTGTAGTCCAATGAAGACGAGCCAACCTATCACATGATACTGGTGTAGTCCAATGAAGACGAGCCAACCTATCACATGATACTGGTGTAGTCCAATGAAGACGAGCCAACCTATCACATGATACTGGTGTAGTCCAATCAAGACGAGCCAACCTATCACATGATACTGGTGTAGTCCAATGAAGACGAGCCAACCTATCACATGATACTGGTGTAGTTGTACCGTTCCACAGCAGAGGTTCCTCATCTCCTATTGCATGGTTTCCATGGTTTCCATTTTCCCTTGGCCACTGTTTTCATCTTTGGCTCTGGCCAGTCTGAGGTGTGTGTGTGTGTGTGTGAGAGAGATCTTGGTCATTTAGTGAACCTTATTTTTGTCATTCAGTTTGATCATTATCTTAAACTGGGTCAACAGAATTTTGTGAGAAGCTGTTTCGAAGATTAACGTTAGTCATTTGTATTTACAATAAGAAAAGAGAAATAAATGAAACAAAAAGATCTGTACTTATTAAACGCCAGTTTTGTGGCTGCCCACGGTTGATCTCTACTGTGGACGTCTCCCTGCCAGACGTCTGGCTCTTTTTTCTAAAGGTCGGTTTTCAGCGGATGCTTTTAAAGCTGGGACACTATTATTGGGTGGGCCGTCTTAAATACATTTAAAAATAAATACAAAAGGGGTGGGTGATGTTTTGGCCACACCCACACAGCCTTAAAGTGCCAGAGGACCCTCGCATATAATTAATAGAAAATCTTTTTCTGTTGTTCATGAGCGTTTGTGAGCACTCAGTACTAACGGGTTAAAACATGCACACAGTCCAAAAAACCTACACGCTTACTTTCTATAATGTGTATTATATCTGTAATTAGATGTACAAACTTGATCACATCATGACGTCGAGAAGGTCTTCAGGAGAAGAAAACTCACTCTGTTGGACGTTTGATGTACTGATACAGATTGAACATTCATGCCAAATAGTAGATGAGCTGTTGCCCAAGACTCTGCTATGGTTCAGATCCGTCTCTTGACATCGTTTTGTATGGTGGGTTGTGTATATACTGTTTGTAGGTGGTTGTTTTTGTTTATGTTTCTCAGCTCTTTGTGATGAGGTCCTTTTGTTACCAAATTGGAACTTCACATTGAAGTTTTCTTAAGCCCAGCATCACAGACTTGAGGGCCGTTTGAGTGTGGCCTGTTTGGAGCAGTCTAGCTGGCCGTTTGAGTGTGGCCTGTTTGGAGCAGTCTAGCTGGCCGTTTGAGTGTGGCCTGTTTGGAGCAGTCTAGCTGGCCGTTTGAGTGTGGCCTGTTTGGAGCAGTCTAGCTGGCCGTTTGAGTGTGGCCTGTTTGGAGCAGTCTAGCTGGCCGTTTGAAAGCTGGTCAGCTGTTTTGAGTGTGGACTCAACCGTTTTGAGTGCAGTCTGTAGGTGCAGTCTAGGTGCGGTCTGGGATGCCGCTTCGGTGCGGGTCTGTAGGTGCGGGCCGCTCCGTCTCAGAATTTTTACATTGCTCCGTGTTCGCCACCTCCGCCTTTCATCCACCCGCAGACGGCCGGGAGGTGGATGCCGACACTAGCGCACGCGTCTCCTCTGTAGGTGGTTTCTCCACACACACCCCCGAGTTCTCAGACGTTGGGCTCCTGCCCGTGATGAGTGTGGCGAGAGGCCATGCAAGACTGAGACGTGTGCGCTAACACACACACACCCACACACACCACCCGCAGGTGGTGCTAAACTTTAGCTGGCGTTTGATTGGCTCTGTGCGCGTGCGCATGCACATGCGTGCTGCATTTGAGCTTCCCGTTGGTGTTTGTTTTGATAAATCATTTCTATTTTAGTGTTTTTCATCATATTTGTCACTAGTTTGCTGGTCTGGTACTACCCGAATAAAACAAAAATCAGGCCTTTGTATAAATTGAATCAGGTCTCACGTAGACCCACCCAAACCCGTTTTTTGTGGTTCAGATCCATGAGGGCATAAGGATGTTTAGACACACGGACTCTAGTCCCTCCCCATCGTTACAGTCATTGGCCATGGCCTGCGGTTGGCCCCGCCTCCTGCCCCGCGTCGCCTGCGTGTGCTTCGACTATGATGTCGTCACTCAAACTGCATGTTTCTGAGACCGAAGGCGTCTCTCTCACCACAGTTCCCTCAGAGCTGCTCAGTGTCCCCCTAGTGGTGGGTTTGGGATTTGGTTGGTCATTCTTTTCTGATCTGTTTTGTTTTTGTTTGTTTGTTTATTTCCTTGTTTGTCAAGTAGTCTGTTCTCAGCACTGTAAGACAGTCCCTTATACAATATGGAGAAGCAATATCACTGTAAGGAATCTTCACAATGTATTATTGTTATAATGATTATTCACTAGCACCCTAGGTGTGATAATTGAAGTAAATATCTTTTATACAAACACACGACGTAGTCTGTCTCTTCTTTCTTTCTTCCCCCTTTTTGATGTGATGTGCTGGTGTAAAAACGTTTCCCACACTCGCGAGAACATCCCTAACAGTCGTGGAGTTTCAGTTTTGCTATATTGCCTTACGTTCGATTGTCCTACGCTTGACACGTGATGTCCATCGTGTAGGCCCACGTCTGGTCCAGAAACACAGCCGGTCGATACGTGAACGCTTCGCTACTGACGTCCACGTTTTTCATGCCGCATCATCGTTCAACGAGTCGTAACATCAGCACTTTCTAAAAAGTGCTTCTCTTGAAGCGTTTCCTGCTCGCGTGTGTGTGTGGAGAGGTGTGTCGCCAGCTCTGCTGTGGTGTACGAGGGTGAGGGAGTGGGTGGTTAGCAGGTGTACGAGGGTGAGGGAGTGGGTGGTTAGCAGGTGTACGAGGGTGAGGGAGTGGGTGGTTAGCAGGTGTACGAGGGTGAGGGAGTGGGTGGTTAGCAGGTGTACGAGGGTGAGGGAGTGGGTGGTTAGCAGGTGTACGAGGGTGAGGGAGTGGGTGGTTAGCAGGTGTACGAGGGTGAGGGGGTGGGTGGTTAGCAGGTGTAACCTGCACCCAGCCCGCTGAGAGAGCGCGGCGGTCGGAGAGGCCGCGCTGCGTTTGGGAGGTGCACTGCTGTTAGATGTCTTCAGCTCATAACCTCCACCAGCAGGACAGAGCAACCCGATCCATCCGTTATCCATCATGTCCCTCAGCCTTGTTAGAGCATTAACGCAGCCTGTGAAGAGGTAAAGGCACGGACGTTTTTAATGTGAAATTTGTATTTTTATGAGAATTGTTTACAATTTCTCTAAAAATGTACACAATCCCTGGTCACTTTATTAGGAAGCCTGTTGCGTGTTATTTATGCACAGTGTGGCTACACTCTTCCCTTGTGCTGTTTGTGTTGACCTCTGACCTTTCAGTGGTCACTCAGCAGTGACACCGGCCTGTAAAGTCTCCATAGCAACACGGTGCGCCACTCATGTCCAGTCAGCACTGGTCATGTGGTCAGAATCTGACCAATGGCGAGTGCTGTAGGGGGCGCTGCTAAGATGTTATGGTGTAAGCAGCTGTAGGTATTCCTAACAAAATGACAGGATTGTGTGTATTTAAAATGTTAGCTCATGGTCAGGGTGTAACTTTACACCAGGATTTACCACCCACCAGTCCGGCATGATGGTAATGGTCATGATGACACTGCTTGGTTCTCACGTGTGTGTGTGTGTGTCAGGGCGCTATACAGCGCTCCAGGTGGAGTTCACGTCTGCAGTGAAGACCAGTGCTGAGCAGAAGGAGCTGATCTTGAAGCTGGAGCAGGACCTGAGCACCATCCAGACCATGTCCTCCCTGTCCCGCCCTGACACCGAGGTGCCACGCCCATCTTAGCCACGCCCTTCAACAAATTGCCTTCTGCCACACACACCTTTATTATATCCATCAGCTGATAAAGCTATCATAACCTGCCTATGTAATTGTAATGTAAACCTGGAATGTAATAATCTCCACTAGGGGGCAGACCTGAGCAGCATGGACAGAATCCCAGAACCTATTAAAGAGGCCACTGCTCTGTTTTCAGGTAATTTGGCCACCTCGACAAATGAACTCTGAACTTCATGTACCTGTGAAATGTGAACGTGGTGTGTGTGTGTGTGTGTGTGTGTGTGTGTGTGTGTCCAGGCATGGGCAGCCTCTCTCAGGCTGAGCTTCCTCAGGGTCAGATGGACTCCCTTCTCTCCATCATCTCTAGCCAGAGAGAGCGATTCCGAGCCCGTAACCAGGAGCTGGAGACTGTGAGTGTAGCGCTGAAATCATCCGGAGTCGATCGGCAGAAGCACTCAGTCCAGTCCAGAAGCAAAACACCCACTCACCGTTCTGTCCTCCACCTCTCCACCCTCCTCCATCCCTTCCTCCACCCCACCAGGAGTCTCGCTCCCTACAGCAGACCCTCCAGGCCCTGCAGAGTGAGCTGGACAGTCTGCGTGCGGACAACATAAAGCTGTATGAGAAGATCAAGTTCCTGCAGGTCTACCCGACCAGAGTGAGTGGGGACTCTAGGACCCAGCGGCACTGCGACCGCCCCAGACGATGTCGGCCACATGTAGATGTGAGCTAACAGTTGATATCAACAGTGAAGCTGACTGTGTGTGTGTGTGTGTGTGTGTGTGTGTGTGTGTGTGTGTAGACTGCAGGGACTGATGACACCGTCATGCGCTACTCTTCTCAGTATGAAGAGAGACTGGATCCATTTGCCTCCTTCAGTAGGAAGGTGAGACGTCACCCAACCCAGTACTACACACACACACACACAGCGCACGCGCACACACACACACACACACACACACACACACACACACACACGCACGCACACGCACACACACACGCACACACCACACACGCACACACACACACACACGCACGCGCACACACGCGCACACACTTAGCACACCCCTGGGACAAAGCCACCCTCAGAATGATGCCGTTTGATCTAATGTGTGTTTTCAGGAGCGCCAGAGGCGTTATCTCAGTCTTAGCCCCTGGGACAAAGCCACCCTCAGCCTGGTCTGTCACACACACACACACACACACACACATGCACGTTTAGACATGCACATATAAACACATGCATATATGAACATGTACCCAGACATTCACACTTCCTCCATAACTGTGCAGTAAGGCGTGTGCACTACACTCAACATCAGCATCTGATCTTCCTGTTTCCTGTTTCTCAGGGTCGTGTGATCCTGTCCAATAAAATGGCCAGATCTATTGCTTTCTTCTACACCCTCTTCCTCCACTGTCTGGTCTTCCTGGTGAGAACTTGACATGTTGCTGAATTACCTGCAGAATTACCTGTAGGTGGTGTTAAAGTGTGTGTGTGTGTGTGTGTGTGTGTGTGTGTGTGTGTTTCAGGTACTCTATAAGACAGCCTGGAGTGAAAGCATTGGCCGAGATTGTGCTGCATTCTGTGCTAAGAAGTGAGTGTCAGTCATCCTCACCAGGCTGCTCATTGCAAACACCTGCCCCGCCCCCTGCCTGGCCCCTCCCCCTGCCCCACCCCCTGCCTACACCCCTCTGGTTGGGGGTGTAGAGCCTGCATATGACCTGTATCTCTCTCTCTCTCTCTCCATCCCTTCCTCCACCCCCACTCCAACTGTCGCTGTCCTCTTTTGCAGGTACTCTGATCACCTGCACCGTTTCCATGAGAACGGGGACAACCCAGACATGTGGCAGTGATGTCTCACATGGGACACAGTGATGCTGAGTTCCCATCAGCCTCCTAGTTACCAGCCTCTAATGATGCGTTCACCGCGCGCTTCTCCAAGATTACAGATGCTGTTTAATAGGTCCCCCCTCAATATATGTGAATATATGTGTCTAATAGTGAGCAGCCTTGAGAAACTAATTAAGGTCTAACGTACTACAGATGCACATTAAAACCAATTAGTCTGACATTTGTATTTGTAGCTGATAACTGAGAAGCTGCGTCAGTATAAAGTGTTTTCAGTAGCGCTGAGCACTGGGTGGCGCGTTGACTCTGTGAACACAGCATTAGGACAAAGGTCTGCTTTCCTAGCTTCAGCTATCTGCACTAGCCGCATGCAGCCACTAGGGGGCCTTTCTTTAGTTTGAGCTTCCATTCAAATAAATCCTTCAGCAACAATCGAGTCCAAATGAGCCTGATATTATTAAATGAGCTCAGAGTTGCATTTCTGAGCATGATTGCTATGTTGATTCAAAATTGTGATTCCAGAAAACAACCGTATCAAACTTGTAATCCTGTAAGAAGGTGATACTGGATCTTTAGAAAGTGGGGACCAGATTATTAGGGAAGATGGATCTTGTAGTAGGAGATCAAATTAGGTTAATTAAAGAAATGAGTGTGATGCAGATTATTTCCCTCATAATCTCTAAATGATGTGGTGACAGACACTCTATACATCAGTAGTTACGTTGATTAAGCTTCATAGACGAATCACACAAGTTATTTGTTATATCTTTTGTTTCTATGCAATATCGTATATAGTGGAAGTTAATAAACACATTAAAATCGTGGCATATTAAACCTTAAGAATCTGTTAAAATGTTTTCATTGGTTGAACCGTTGCTATGCGTCTGTTGTACGTGGCAACACCAGCAATGTGATGTTTTGGTTCTGGTAATTGTGGATCAGATTATAATCCAGGGTCTGAACGTGGTGGTGTCCTGCTTCTCTGTGTGAACATCTCTTGAGTTTCTCTTTCAGTTCTTTCTCTTCATAGCAGAATAAAACCTTGAGCATCCCACAGTCTGTCGTTCTTCTTGTGCATGACGAGCATCCATGTTATACTGTTGGTACTGCTCTTACACAAACATGATGGAGGCAGCCTGACACCTGATCTGTGTACATACGGGGTGTTGGGGGGGGGGTCTGTCTGTTCCTCTCCTGTTCACGTGGCCTCACACCTGTGTGTGTGGTGTGCACACGTTTATAAAGATGAGGACTTGCTCTGTCCATTAGATGGGCTGGTGCACAAATTCCTGTCCACACTTAAAGAATGATGAATATTAATGATGATGAATGTTCCTTAATGCTCCAGATTGAGTTTACTTGGTCCTGGGAGTGAATTTATGAATTAGACCAATAATGGGAGGTCACACATTCACACATGCGTCAACACAACCTGCACCAGCTCTACAACTTCCACGTGCATATATTTAAATACTTAAGTACTTCATTATACTATGGAACACTTTTTTGTTTGTATGTTCAAATTGGAATAATTAGAAGTTAGTGGGTAGTGATTAGCATGCCATAATTGTTTTGGCAACTAGTGCATTTGTTTAATTGTTGGGAGGGCTGGTGTTGTGCATTAAGTGCTGCTCTGAGGAGCCCCCTGGTGGTGGTGTAAGTGCTGCTCTGAGGAGCCCCCTGGTGGTGGTGTAAGTGCTGCTCTGAGGAGCCCCCTGGTGGTGGTGTAAGTGCTGCTCTGAGGAGCCCCCTGGTGGTGGTGTAAGGAAGGAGCCTTGATGCTGGAGATGTGATGAACAGTGTTCCTGGCTGTCGGGGTCTCGTGCGGCCGCTGTGCCGTGGGGGTTTCTTATAAGTGTATGAATAATTCATGAGGAGCATGTCATCCTCAGCTTCTACAGGTTCATTAGAGTGTAGCCCCGCCCCCTCTTCACTCCCATTCCTGCCCATCACCTTGGCTGTATTTCTCCCCCTGAGATATTTGTTAGTGTCCCAGAGGCAGGTACGCAGATAATGGAGGACGCGGACCGTCCCATCCATCAGCCTGCCAGCCAGTGTGTAGCACCTGCGGTCGGAGCGCATGCGGGCGTAGCGGATGTAGGTCAGCGGGACTCCGCGCTGTTGTGTAATGGGCGCCATCACCAGTCGGATGAACCAAGTAGGTCAATGGATCCTACCGTGTGCCCCTACACTCGCGTGCAGATGTACTGGTGAGTGAGTAGGGGGTGTGGGGGGAGAGAACACTGCTGAATACTCCCAGCCTGCCCTCCAAACATGCACGTGCTCCGAAATCTCTCCTGGTCTCCATCGCTGCTCACGTGAGAACACGAGAACACGTTCTCTGCTGCTGTTCACATTAACTCATAGCAGACTGCCTCTAGTTAATGACTCATAGCAGGCTGCCTCTAGTTATAGCAGACTCTCAGGTTGCCTCTAGTTAATGACTCATAGCAGGCTGCCTCTAGTTAACGACTCATAGCAGGCTGCCTCTAGTTAATGACTCATAGCAGGCTGCCTCTAGTTAACGACTCATAGCAGGCTGCCTCCTCTCATAGCAGGCTGTTAGTTGACTCATAGCAGACTGCCTCTAGTTAATGACTCATAGCAGGCTGCCTCTAGTTAACGACTCATAGCAGGTTGCCTCTAGTTAATGACTCATAGCAGGCTGCCTCTAGTTAACGAGCAGGCTGCCTCTAGTTAATGACTCATAGCAGGCTGCCTCTAGTTAATGACTCATAGCAGGCTGCCTCTAGTTAATGACTCATAGCAGGCTGCCTCTAGTTAACGACTCAGCAGGCTGCCTCTAGTTAACGACTCATAGCAGGCTGCCTCTAGTTAACGACTCAGCAGACTGCCTCTAGTTAACGACTCAGCAGACTGCCTCTAGTTAAACGACTCATAGCAGGCTGCCTCTAGTTAAGCAGGCTGCCTCTAGTTAACGACTCATAGCAGGCTGCCTCTGCCTCTAGTTAACGACTCATAGCAGGCTGCCTCTAGTTAACGACTCATAGCAGGCTGCCTCTAGTTAACGACTCATAGCAGGCTGCCTCTAGTTAACGACTCATAGCAGGCTGCCTCTAGTTAACGACTCATAGCAGCAGGCTGCCCTAGTTCTCTAGACTCATAGCAGGCTGCCTCAGTTAGCAGGCTGCCGACTAGCAGGCTGCCTCTAGTTAACGACTCATAGCAGGCTGCCTCTAGTTAACGACTCATAGCAGGCTGCCTCTAGTTAACGACTCATAGCAGGCTGCCTCTAGTTAACGACTCATAGCAGGCTGCCTCTAGTTAACGACTCATAGCAGGCTGCCTCTAGTTAACGACTCATAGCAGGCTGCCTCTAGTTAACGACTCATAGCAGGCTGCCTCTAGCAGGCTGACTCATAGCAGGCTGCCTCTAGTTAACGACTCATAGCAGGCTGCCTCTGCCTCAGCAGGCTGCCTCTAGTTAGCAGGACTCTCAGGCTGCCTCTAGTTAACGACTCATAGCAGGCAGGCTCACTCACAGCAGGCTGCCTCTAGTTAGCAGGCTGCCTCGACTCTCATAGCAGGCTGCCTCTAGTTAACGACTCATAGCAGGCTGCCTCTAGTTAGCAGGCTGACTCATAGCTCATAGCAGACTGCCTCTAGTTAACGACTCATAGCAGGCTGCCTCTAGTTAACGACTCATAGCAGGCTGCCTCTAGTTAACGACTCATAGCAGGCTGCCTCTAGTTAACGACTCATAGCAGGTTGTCTCTAGTTACCAGGCCGTTAGGAACATGGCAGAAGACTCCAGCTCCGTCAGTGCTCGTCTTCCTGCTGTCGTGCCAGGTTGTCGGGCGATTATGGACGACACTATTCCACGGCGCCCTGTAAACGCCGTGCGTTTCCATCCTGCTTTTTGATTGGCTGGCGCAGCTGCATCCTCATCCTGAGGTCCTGTTGCGTGTCTCTGTTCCCGACCCCACAGCTCACCATCAAACACGGTCCACTGGCACCTGCTCTCTGCATCTCTAAATCACCTGCTGGAATATTCCTCAGAACGCTTTCATGTGGCAGCTGTTCGTCCGGCGCGTGAGCCGCCACGTTGCTCCGTTCTCCCTCACTGGTCCTCTCCGTCACACCCAAACCGCAGGTGGAAAATTAATCCCTCGGTTCAGGGAACCCCCAGTGTTCAGGTCCACCCCCCCCCCCCAACCCCTCCCCCGCTGGAGATGACGGTCCTTCAGCACCCTGCGAGGTGTTGGTGGTGGTGGGAGTCACTATGGCAACAGTGCTTCATTGTCATATCACTCCCCTGATTTTCTGACACTGAGTGAGTCATAGGTGCATGTGACGAGGCTTGACCAATGGGAGGCACGGCTGTATTCCCCCACGCCCACTGACACCCACCCTCCATGGCCCACAAGGTGACGGTGTCTTCTAACACCACCATGCCGTTGTAGTTCGTGCTTGTGGCTTGTGATGTAGTAGTCGGCACTTGTGATGTAGGTGATGTGATGTAGTCGTTCATGGGTGGTTTCATTCTTAACTTGTCGCGTTGTTACATGATTTCAACAGTAGTCTGAAAACATTTCTGAGCTCTGACACGTCTGTAGTGGGTTGGACACGAACATCGCAGGACCACACTGCAGGACCACACTGCAGGACCACACTGCAGGACCACACTGCAGGACCACACTGCAGGACCACACTGCAGGACCACACTGCAGGACCACACTCGTCTCCTGCGTCCAGAGTCTCTGGTGTCTGTTGGGGGACACGGCAGCCTGTGACGCTCTAGTCCTCACGTGTGCTGACCCTGTTCTCTCCGCCCTGCTTGCTATGTTTATACCAAACACACTGTAATTAATCACACCTCTTGCGTCTGTGTTGACCTTTTTTCCTCTACCATACACACACACACACACACACACACACACACACACACACACCCAACTGCTTTTACCCTGACTTGACATGGGTCACATTGAGCATTGCGAGCCTGTTGGTTTTTCAGCGTGTTGTTGTACAGGATCCTGGTGTAGGTCACCCTGTGTAACTGGGTCGGTGCGAGCAGCTCCATGGTCGCTGTGACCCTGCGCTGGTGACACGGAGGCAGCTGCTGCCTTTTCTCCTCCACAGTCGAGGGACGCGGGCGGGTTTGATCAGCCCAGGATTCACCAGAGCGAAGGGTTCAGCTCACAATGCCCATGGCCTGCTTTACCCCTCCCAGGGGTCCGGGGTGCTGCACACTTCTATTTGAGATGAAATCTGGGACATGTTGTAGTAAATTAGACTGATGTTGGATGTACTAGATCTAAGGATGATATCAGATGTATGTGAACAAGTGTAACACCCCCCTTTAACAGACCTGGAATAAATAGATCCGCATCAGAATGGTCCCCAGAGCCCGAACTCTTCCCTGGGGGGCTTCCTGGGAACTGCAGCGTTTGGGGGGGGGTTCTCTCTCTCTCTCTCTCTCTCTCTGATGAAGTGGGGCCTTCTTTTGACTTGAAAGTGAAGGGCCAGGTTCTGCTGCTGCTAGGCGCTGGTTGCCATGGTGTTTCCGCTGTGTGTGTGTGTGTCGCTGTATCTGCGTTGATCTCCTCCCCCTCCATCCAGAGACCTCTGCCAGTTCATCCTTCCGGCAGAAAACAGCAGAAGGATCAATAAGGTCCTCTGAAAGCTGGACACACACACACACACACACACACACGTGTGTGTGTGCCACTGCAGCAGGCTGGGGGGACGGTTGGGGGGACGGTTGGGGGGGACGGCTCTCTGTCCTGTTGGTGCAGGACACCACTCTGCTGTCCTGGCTATACTGCTCATCTCAGCGCTACGGTGTCATGTCTTCCAGACTCGTGTCAGTTCAACGGGCTTCTCAGACGCTGGACATCTGGACGAAGACGTCGCTCCAACAGCTCTGTGATGTCCACAGGACAACGCCGCAGAAGATCAAACGCACTGCAATATGTTGTTGACGCATTCTGAAATATAAATAGAAGACGCTTTGCCACTGCCTCCATCTCCGCTTGGGGGTTAAAGCCAAAACAAAACACACACGCGTCTCCCACAGCTGAGCTCCCGCGGCTGCTACCCACAAGGCCACGCTGCCATCCGGACCTAACGTGCTGCTTGCTGTAGGCGCTCCAGATGAGGGGCTGTGTGCCTGACTGGCCCCCCGCCGGGACGCCGCCCGCCTTGAGGTCCCTCTGAAAGCCTCTCCTGTTGGGCGACGGCGCACGTGTCTGTGTCTGAACCGCTCTGCCCTTAGCAGTGCTGCTCAGGCGACCAGTCTGACCAGTACAAATGTGCAAACCAACCCAGTCAGAGGGATGAACGTCAGAAGCCCAATAAGATGTTAATGGTGCTCATTTAAATAAACACGCATACAAATAGTTACGTTAATATTTGGGGGTCCGAAGGGTCGGACGACGATGCTGAGCGCTGGGAAAGCGTCCTCTGGCCAGTTCCCGTGGTGATGGACAGGGTCCAGGACGTGACGGGTCTCTGTGTACTGTCAGACCGTACCGGAGGGGTCTGGTTCCCTTGCAGAACTGCCTTTTGCAAATGGGGACATGTTGGATGCTGTGGCTAGTGAAGCGTGCAGATACGCCCGCGTTGGGTCCGTCTGACGCAGCACGTACAGAGGGGCGGCGGACGTGGCGGCTCACGCGCGGCGGCTCACGCGCGCCCCGAGGTGTCGGACAAGACGAGGCTAAAAATACAACACTGATTGTTGTGGTTGTTATAGACGATCACAGGCCCGCGTGATGGGAATAGCATATGGGGAAAGAACGGGTTGTGTGTGTGTGTGTGTGTGTGTGTGTGTGTGTGTGTGTGTGGGTGGGTGCACACGCACAAGGACATCTTCTCTAGGGCCTGGACGTCTGGTTTAGCATTTCTCCTTCTTCTCCTGATCTTCACCCCAGTTGCTGAGTGTCTAGTATGTGTTAGTCATTGTAACCTCAGCACAAATATTCTAAAATGCTGAAATGAATAATATAAATAATGTAAATGGGCAGTTATAGGAAAATAATGTGCTATGCCACATATCTTCAGAGATGCTGTCACGCGACCTCTGTTGTACAGTGGTGATGTGGTGATGTGGTGATGTAGATACAGTCGTCGCCCATCTGAATCGCCCCGTCAGCTCTGCTGTTTCCCTCCCAACATCAGGACCCCGTTGTCGTGACGATGGACCTGAACAGACCGACCAACAGTTGCACTTTCCCCTCTGGTTTGGAGCGAGTTTGATGCGTGTGTGTGTGTGTGTGTGTTTGAGAGAGAGAGAGTTCTCATTATCTTTGACAGAAAAACAGGTCACCTGGTGGAACAACTCATAAGAATTCAAAAGCTGCAGAACAGAACACACGTCTGTCATGTCATCTTGTCATGTGACCGTGTGTTGGTGTCGCACGTCTAAAGGGTTTCCTTACTATTCACACGGTCTCAGCGAACCCTTTTTTTTGCATTGGGTTTGATCAGTTCTTGGATATTTTATGTTTGCTGATTTCAGATTATTTATCTTGAATACATTATTGGGTCGCATCTAGATTTGCTGTTAATCTTTAAAGCTTCCCAAAACCCGCGTGCAGTAGATTATCCCCTCTGACGTAGTGCTCGCCACACGTGACACACTTCAGACGACAGCTGACGAGTTTCGTGTCGCTTTGCCCTTAGATTCTGCTCCTTCGCCTTGTCTTGTCCAGGTTCGTGTTGCACTGAGAGCGGTGCTCCTACAACACTAGTTTAAAATGACCGGCACGTCTCCTTTAAGAAGGACGACGATATCTGTAAAACCGAGCGGAGCGTTGCTGGCGCCCCCCTGAATCTTGTGAATGCATCTCCGGACGCGACAGTGGTGCGTACACAGGAGCGATATGGACATCATTTAGAAAGCGACGAACGCCGTTGATGTCGTACGGAAACCTATTAACGAACACTGACGATGCCCTTGGAATAAAGATGGTTTGCTGACAAAGGCGAACACTGGACAGTGGTCTAACCGTTACCACCAACAGCGTCATGCACTGAGTCGAACCTGAGGTGAGCCCAGTAGCGTTTTGGTCCTGTTCTATAGGAGACGTGCACTAGTTTTTAGTTCTGTTTTACGGGAGATTTTCGCCGCACCCGCACATCATTGAGAGAAACGAAAACGAGCTTCAGTGCTTTAGCTGATTTCTGCACGGGCCGGGGTGTCCGGTAGCGCGTGCTCGCAGATGCAGTGTCAGTGTTTTTGACACCAGAACCCGCTCCGCTCAGCCGAACCCGCGAGCCAAAGCGCGCACATGACAACGTTTCTACCGCTCAGCTGTTCTGTCTGCGAAGCTCGCATAACCGGGTCCGTGAAGCCTGTGAGTCGCTGTAAAGGGGCTTTTCTGCTAATCTCGTTAGGGAAAGGAATATGAAACCTGTTCTCGCTGGGGTGATGGGGAGGGGGGTGTCGGGAGAACAGTGCAAGTTCCACAGCTCGGGGTATTTGCGCAAAATCATTAAAAATAAGGCTTTGTCGACCGTGGATGATTTTAAAATATTAACCTCATCCACAGAGCCCTGAGCACGCACTAAAGAGCCTCCTGGCGCCTCCTCAGACTCTGGTTTCATTCATGAAAACAGCAGGGCATCAATTGAAGGCCTCACTTGTTGGAAATGTTTGTGGCGCCATCGGCTATGGAGACTGTACCATAGCAATAATATTTTGTTCCAGGCATGTATTATCATAATGGTATTTAAATAACTTTTAAAACGTGTGGATTCGCCTTCGTCGCTATTACTCTACCGTTAATACGACTGCTTGAACGGAACAGGATGTTGTAGCATGTAAACCACGTCTCTCTGTGGTGTAATTGCATTGAATATTTTCAGACAAGGAGCAACCGCATCCTTTTAATAAGCAACTTGCCTTCGTTTTCTTTTTTTTTAAAATTAACGTAGAGGTTGGCGAACAGGAAGTCGGCCGGGATCACGACGCATGTCTCCCACGCGCCTTCTTTTCATAACGAGCCGTTCTCGGGATGCTCGCGGAATGTGTCAGTAGACAGGTTGTGTGCGTGCACCTAAAACGTGCATCTGCGCTGTATGTCGCGTGTATGCCTAGTTAATTCATACGCTATGACCATGACCTAATTTAGTACTGCTATAGTAGTTGTGCGTTGTTTCTAGGCTCATGTGTACTTAACAATAACCCGGGAAACTGAAAAATGCTCAGGCACACTGAAGATTTTCAGAAGATTTTCAACATTTGTATCTTCATCTCTTTTGTCGTGAAGGCAGCGCGCGCTGGCCTCCACCTTTCTGGAGCGACTCTATTGATGTTGAGATGAACACAGAAGGTGCACGAATGGGTTGGGCTGTAAGATCTGACGTGTGTGACGCGATTGGAGAGAAAATCAGTTTCCTTCAATCTGATTGGATAAATTTGTACTATTGTCTCATGGTTCAGTGAAAAGTGTGTGAGTGTGTGTGTGTGTGTGTGTGTGTGAGAGAGAGAGAGAGAGAGAGACTAAGATTGGTATGTTTTGGTCTTGCCCGTATGATTAGAATCACAGTTTGAACATGTGCTCAGGTTTTTGTTCTTGCTGGTAGTATTTACTGGTGCTGTGTGTGTGTGTGTGGTTGTGTGTGTGTGTGTGTGAGAGAGATTCTTGCTGTGTGCAGGCTATATAGCAGACCTGCATGTGTGTGTGTGTGTATGTGACTGTTGCTGTGTACAGGTTACGTGACAGAGCTGTGTGTGTTATGTGGCAGAGTTGTGTGTGTGTGTATATGTGTGTGTTATGTGGCAGAGTTGTGTGTGTGTGTGTGTGTGGTAGAGCTGTGTTCACCTGAATGGCTTCTGAGCATTCTTGGTGGTTGCAATGCCATGACTGGTTTCCTCTTTTTAGCTGCACACACACACACACGTATTTGCATTGGTGGTGGTGTTTTTCATACACACACACACATATACACACACACACACCTTTACAGTGGTGGTATTGTTCTTCATACTTTCACTGGATTTCATGGCCACTAACAGGTGAAACATACTACAGACAAAGGAAACACTGAAAGCAGCTGTACTGGAGAGACTGTTGCACAGTGTCTGTGATTGGACAGTTAGCGAGTAGCTGCTTGTATCACGTGCGTGTGCACGAATCTGTCCAACAGTGTTGATCTCTAAAGTGTCCGGATCCAGCATCATAACCGGGAGCTGAACTCTGTGAGTTCTGCGGTCACACACACACACACACACACAGACACACACACACACAGACAGTAGGAGTTCCCCCAAGGAGTACTGAAGGACAAGGCACCTCATAGAACTGTATTCAGCAGACACACAGACTGCTGTATTTCCCTTTATGATAACGTCCAGGCCCATTACCATGGCCACCATCCTCCTGGAGTGGCCGCCACTGCTCTCAGATCAGCCACAGCACTTTGGAGGTTGTGAGGGTCCCTTTGATACTATGTCATTGTTCTGCTGTCAGGTCAGTAAAGATGGTACACACACACACACACACACACACACACATATATATACACAGATTGTTTTAGCAGCTGGGATGAAGAGCAAAACATGATTCTCTCTCTCTCTCTCTCCCTCTCTCCCTCTCTCTCTCTCCTTCCCAGTCCCCCCCTTCCTGTCCTCTTACTGATTGTTATACCTCTAGGCCTGAACACATTCAGTCTCCAGCCCTGTTGGCCCAGCACTGTTGGCCCAGCACTGTTGGCCCAGCCCTGTTGGCCCAGCCCTGCTGGGTCAGTGAGGATGTCTCTCTGCTCCAACATCATACCCGTCCTGCTTTCCTAACGCCTCACAAACTCTCATCAGTTCAGTGGCTTCCCTTTTTTGATTGCTTATCTGTGCAGTGTGTGGGACCTCACATCTACCTCACATCTACTGCAAAATACAGCATGGACTGTGTTCTGTGCTGAAGTTTGCCCAAGGAACACTGGTGCTCCAGACAGCAAAATATACAAACACAGAAACATTCACTACCACCAGCCTCTCTATATATATTTGCTGTTCCCATGACTGCCCTCTTCTGGACGGAGATCTCCTGAGATGTGCAGGAGCCATTTTGGGGTCATGACCCCTAGTGCTCCAGTTACTATGGGAACCACAGTTGCCTTCACCCTCCACATCTCTCCCAGCTCTTCGTTCAGCTCTTGTTGTTTCTCGTGTTTCTCCAGCTGTTTCTGTTCCTTCTTCCTCATGTTACTGTCACCTGGGACGGCACATCCACCACAGTGACCCTGTTTATCCATCACTACTGTGTCTGGGTGTTCGGCACATCCATCACAGTGACCCTGTTTATCCATCACTACTGTGTCTGGGTGTTCGGCACATCCATCACAGTGACCCTGTTTATCCATCACTACTGTGTCTGGGTGTTTTTGTCAGTCTGTATCTGGAAGTCCCGCTGGAGTTTAGCTCATTCTCCACCAGTTTCAGGGGCGTGTCCCTGTCACACTCCTCCACCTTTGAGGGTGTGTCCCTGTCACCTCCTCCACCTTTGAGGGTGTGTCCCTGTCACACTCCTCCACCTTTGAGGGTGTGTCCCTGTCACACTCCTCCACCTTCGAGGGTGTGTCCCTGTCACACTCCTCCACCTTTGAGGGTGTGTCCCTGTCACACTCCTCCATCTTCAAGGGTGTGTCCTCGTCATGCTCCTCCATCTTCAAGGGTGTGTCCCCGTCATGCTCCTCCATCTTTGAAGGTGTGTCCCACCTTGACCTTGGAGCCTCCAGCCGGTACTTGGCACAGATGATGCAGCCGGTTTAGTGCACCAAGCAGCCTAATTTTCTCACCTTGTCCTGCCAATCATCCGGACACATTTCGGATTAAGGCTTGATACCGGCTGCTTGGTGATCAGTATCAGTCGTTTGACTTGCACTTTAGAAGCTGTGCGTTACCACTGGAGATGTGCGACGTGTCCCTACGTAGTTGTTTCATTACAGGGGAGCTGACAAGGCTCCCTGATCACTGAGACTTCCTCCTGATTTTCTGTTCTCTCTTCGTATGTCAGGAACTTCCCAGAAGACGTCTGCTGGCGTAAAGAAGAAGTTCACGAGACCGCACATGACGGAACTGTTACCCTCACGCTACACGAGACCACACATGACAGAAGTGTTACCCTCACGCTTCACCACTGTTGCTGGTCATGTGCATCGTGGTTAACAAATACTTTGTCCGTGGAAAATCCGTTTTTAGAGCTTTACGATTTAAGAAGAGGAACGCAAAAACAGTGCCACATAGGAAGCACCTAAGCAGCCAGCCAGGCAGAACATTCAGAAGCTCTGAGGAGAAGAGATGGTGCGACTGTGTCTGCAACACATTCTGAGCCCCAGAAAGACAAGAAAGAAAAAAATGAATGAATGAGTACAAAAAGATGAAACTGAAAGCAATATACCCACTATATAACAATATACCCACTATACAACAACTATATACCCACTATATAGCAATATACTCACTATACAACAACTATATACCCACTATATAGCAATATACTCACTATACAACAACTATATACCCACTATATAGCAATATACTCACTATACAACAACTATATACCCACTATATAGCAATATACTCACTATACAACAACAATATACCCACTATACAACAACAATATACCCACTATACAACAACTATATACCCACTATACAGCAATATACCCACTATATAGCAATATACTCACTATACAACAACTATATACCCACTATACAGCAATATACTCACTATACAGCAACTATATACTCACTATACAACAACTATATACCCACTATACAACAATATACACACTATACAACAATATACTCACTATACAATATACACACACATATGCGTTCACACTAGGTATGTACACATTTTCCCCATATTCACAAATGGTTCCATTTTTCAAATATTGCTGAAACAACAGAGTTGCGTCCTGCTGTCTTGTGACACGTGCGGTCTGGTGCGTCGAGCCTGAGTTTGTACACACCACTGCCGTCCGGCCTCTGTCCTGTGGTCACCGAACTCTACTGACCTTCACGTCTGTTACTTTTCAGCCTATTAATACGTTTCTTCTGGACGTCGTTAAATAGTTTTTATCATTCTTGGAGATTGTATGGCCTAATTCCTGGAAACTATTAATATGTTTTTGTTTGGTGCTGCTCTGGTGCTGCTCTGGGTCGCTGGGTCTGTGTCTCACCTCTGTCCTGTAAGCCCCGCCCTTCCAGAGGGGCCAGAGAGAAGACAGGGACAGAGACATGCGTCTCCGTGTCTGCAAGGCACACACCTTTCAGGACTGGGGTTGGGTCCACACTTGGGTCATTCAGCACTCAGTAGTTGGACTAGAGTTCCACACTTGGGTCACTCAGCACTCAGTAGTTGGACTTGCCCGTATGATTAGAATCACAGTTTGAACATGTGCTCAGGTTTTTGTTCTTGCTGGTAGTATTTACTGGTGCTGTGTGTGTGTGTGTGGTGTGTGTGTGTGTGTGTGAGAGAGATTCTTGCTGTGTGCAGGCTATATAGCAGACCTGCATGTGTGTGTGTGTGTATGTGACTGTTGCTGTGTACAGGTTACGTGACAGAGCTGTGTGTGTTATGTGGCAGAGTTGTGTGTGTGTGTATATGTGTGTGTTATGTGGCAGAGTTGTGTGTGTGTGTGTGTGTGGTAGAGCTGTGTTCACCTGAATGGCTTCTGAGCATTCTTGGTGGTTGCAATGCCATGACTGGTTTCCTCTTTTTAGCTGCACACACACACACACGTATTTGCATTGGTGGTGGTGTTTTTCATACACACACACACATACACGCACACACACACCTTTACAGTGGTGGTATTGTTCTTCATACTTTCACTGGATTTCATGGCCACTAACAGGTGAAACATACTACAGACAAAGGAAACACTGAAAGCAGCTGTACTGGAGAGACTGTTGCACAGTGTCTGTGATTGGACAGTTAGCGAGTAGCTGCTTGTATCACGTGCGTGTGCACGAATCTGTCCAACAGTGTTGATCTCTAAAGTGTCCGGATCCAGCATCATAACCGGGAGCTGAACTCTGTGAGTTCTGCGGTCACACACACACACACACACAGACACACACACACACAGACAGTAGGAGTTCCCCCAAGGAGTACTGAAGGACAAGGCACCTCATAGAACTGTATTCAGCAGACACACAGACTGCTGTATTTCCCTTATGATAACGTCCAGGCCCATTACCATGGCCACCATCCTCCTGGAGTGGCCGCCACTGCTCTCAGATCAGCCACAGCACTTTGGAGGTTGTGAGGGTCCCTTTGATACTATGTCATTGTTCTGCTGTCAGGTCAGTAAAGATGGTGATGCTGTACTCTGGAATCCTCATTAGAAGCCCCTCTCTTTCTCCCTCTCTCTCTCCCTCTCTCTCTCTCTCTCTCTCTCTCTTTCTCTCTCTATCCGTTCTTTCATCTGCATGACCCAAAGAGGTCCGTTTACATACACACACACACACACACACACACACATATATATACACAGATTGTTTTAGCAGCTGGGATGAAGAGCAAAACATGATTCTCTCTCTCTCTCTCCCTCTCTCCCTCTCTCTCTCCTTCCCAGTCCCCCCCTTCCTGTCCTCTTACTGATTGTTATACCTCTAGGCCTGAACACATTCAGTCTCCAGCCCTGTTGGCCCAGCACTGTTGGCCCAGCACTGTTGGCCCAGCCCTGTTGGCCCAGCCCTGCTGGGTCAGTGAGGATGTCTCTCTGCTCCAACATCATACCCGTCCTGCTTTCCTAACGCCTCACAAACTCTCATCAGTTCAGTGGCTTCCCTTTTTTGATTGCTTATCTGTGCAGTGTGTGGGACCTCACATCTACCTCACATCTACTGCAAAATACAGCATGGACTGTGTTCTGTGCTGAAGTTTGCCCAAGGAACACTGGTGCTCCAGACAGCAAAATATACAAACACAGAAACATTCACTACCACCAGCCTCTCTATATATATTTGCTGTTCCCATGACTGCCCTCTTCTGGACGGAGATCTCCTGAGATGTGCAGGAGCCATTTTGGGGGTCATGACCCCTAGTGCTCCAGTTACTATGGGAACCACAGTTGCCTTCACCCTCCACATCTCTCCCAGCTCTTCGTTCAGCTCTTGTTGTTTCTCGTGTTTCTCCAGCTGTTTCTGTTCCTTCTTCCTCATGTTACTGTCACCTGGGACGGCACATCCACCACAGTGACCCTGTTTATCCATCACTACTGTGTCTGGGTGTTCGGCACATCCATCACAGTGACCCTGTTTATCCATCACTACTGTGTCTGGGTGTTCGGCACATCCATCACAGTGACCCTGTTTATCCATCACTACTGTGTCTGGGTGTTTTTGTCAGTCTGTATCTGGAAGTCCCGCTGGAGTTTAGCTCATTCTCCACCAGTTTCAGGGGCGTGTCCCTGTCACACTCCTCCACCTTTGAGGGTGTGTCCCTGTCACACTCCTCCACCTTTGAGGGTGTGTCCCTGTCACACTCCTCCACCTTTGAGGGTGTGTCCCTGTCACACTCCTCCACCTTCGAGGGTGTGTCCCTGTCACACTCCTCCACCTTTGAGGGTGTGTCCCTGTCACACTCCTCCATCTTCAAGGGTGTGTCCTCGTCATGCTCCTCCATCTTCAAGGGTGTGTCCCCGTCATGCTCCTCCATCTTTGAAGGTGTGTCCCACCTTGACCTTGGAGCCTCCAGCCGGTACTTGGCACAGATGATGCAGCCGGTTTAGTGCACCAAGCAGCCTAATTTTCTCACCTTGTCCTGCCAATCATCCGGACACATTTCGGATTAAGGCTTGATACCGGCTGCTTGGTGATCAGTATCAGTCGTTTGACTTGCACTTTAGAAGCTGTACGTTACCACTGGAGATGTGCGACGTGTCCCTACGTAGTTGTTTCATTACAGGGGAGCTGACAAGGCTCCCTGATCACTGAGACTTCCTCCTGATTTTCTGTTCTCTCTTCGTATGTCAGGAACTTCCCAGAAGACGTCTGCTGGCGTAAAGAAGAAGTTCACGAGACCGCACATGACGGAACTGTTACCCTCACGCTACACGAGACCACACATGACAGAAGTGTTACCCTCACGCTTCACCACTGTTGCTGGTCATGTGCATCGTGGTTAACAAATACTTTGTCCGTGGAAAATCCGTTTTTTAGAGCTTTACGATTTAAGAAGAGGAACGCAAAAACAGTGCCACATAGGAAGCACCTAAGCAGCCAGCCAGGCAGAACATTCAGAAGCTCTGAGGAGAAGAGATGGTGCGACTGTGTCTGCAACACATTCTGAGCCCCAGAAAGACAAGAAAGAAAAAATGAATGAATGAGTACAAAAAGATGAAACTGAAAGCAATATACCCACTATATAACAATATACCCACTATACAACAACTATATACCCACTATATAGCAATATACTCACTATACAACAACTATATACCCACTATATAGCAATATACTCACTATACAACAACTATATACCCACTATATAGCAATATACTCACTATACAACAACTATATACCCACTATATAGCAATATACTCACTATACAACAACAATATACCCACTATACAACAACAATATACCCACTATACAACAACTATATACCCACTATACAGCAATATACCCACTATATAGCAATATACTCACTATACAACAACTATATACCCACTATACAGCAATATACTCACTATACAGCAACTATATACTCACTATACAACAACTATATACCCACTATACAACAATATACACACTATACAACAATATACTCACTATACAATATACACACACATATGCGTTCACACTAGGTATGTACACATTTTCCCCATATTCACAAATGGTTCCATTTTTCAAATATTGCTGAAACAACAGAGTTGCGTCCTGCTGTCTTGTGACACGTGCGGTCTGGTGCGTCGAGCCTGAGTTTGTACACACCACTGCCGTCCGGCCTCTGTCCTGTGGTCACCGAACTCTACTGACCTTCACGTCTGTTACTTTTCAGCCTATTAATACGTTTCTTCTGACGTCGTTAAATAGTTTTTATCATTCTTGGAGATTGTATGGCCTAATTCCTGGAAACTATTAATATGTTTTTGTTTGGTGCTGCTCTGGTGCTGCTCTGGGTCGCTGGGTCTGTGTCTCACCTCTGTCCTGTAAGCCCCGCCCTTCCAGAGGGGCCAGAGAGAAGACAGGGACAGAGACATGCGTCTCCGTGTCTGCAAGGCACACACCTTTCAGGACTGGGGTTGGGTCCACACTTGGGTCATTCAGCACTCAGTAGTTGGACTAGAGTTCCACACTTGGGTCACTCAGCACTCAGTAGTTGGACTAGAGTTCCACACTTGGGTCATTCAGCACTCAGTAGTTGGACTAGAGTTCCACACTACACCCGTGTGGTAGCTTAACCAATCATACAATTTGTTTTTAAGCTTCTTGCATGAAAATTCCAGGAAGGGAAGTTTGGATGTGGTGGGGGCGGGTGTTTATTTCCTGTCCTTGAAGTCCCAGCGACATCCTGCTAAAGCTTCACTGTAGTTTTGCCAAGTCCTGCTGGTTTAAATTGTCCTCCACTAGTTAACTTAAACCAGAAGCACAGCTGTTAATATTGTACAAGTATCTCTCCTATGTAAGTGTCCTCGTCCATATAGCTCAGACGTCCTCGGGCACTTGGGGACGGGTTATGGTTATTAGTGGGAGCTGTGTGGAATAACATGGGGCTCTCACACTCACTAACGTTTAATGTCTGGCTATTAGCAGTGGAAGAGTATCCCAGAATTCCCTCTGGTTGACAGAAGGATAATGAGTCACAAGTGCTTTCACACCACAGGATCTCTGCACCTCTCCCAAGATCTCACACACATTCGCACACACACACACACACACATACATACATACACACGCACTTGTCCATAAGGAATAACTGACGATTGTTAATATTAATAGGCAAGGAGTCTCGTGGACAATGTGCTAAAGTTCAGTTTATACACACATACATTCTCTAACACACTCGCCATGTTTAACTCTGTTTTCAAAGTCCACCTCAGTGTGTGTGTGTGTGTGTGTGTGTGTGTGTGTGTGTGTAATGGAAGTTTCAAACATGAGTTGCATGTCTTTTTTTTTCCCTCTCCCACTATCTCTCCCCCTCTTATCTATCTACACCTCTTGCTTTCTCCACTTTTTTCCTTCTTCTTCCGTTGTCCTGAGTGTCTCCATCCATTCATCCTGTAATAGTAACAACCTGTGAGGTGACAGGCTGTGATGGCAGTAGGATCTGATGGAAGCAGGTTGCTATGGCGATAAACTACCATGTTGACAGGTTGTGGTGCCTCTACTGAGACCGTAGTCGCTCCATGAGAAACACACCTCTACTGAGACTGTCTGCAGTAGTCGCTCCATGAGAAACACACCTCTACTGAGACTGTCTGCAGTAGTCGCTCCATGAGAAACACACCTCTACTGAGACTGTCTGCAGTAGTTGCTCCATGAGAAACACACCTCTACTGAGACTGTCTGCAGTAGTCGCTCCATGAGAAACACACCTCTACTGAGACTGTCTGCAGTAGTCGCTCCATGAGAAACGTGGTGCCTCTACTGAGACTGTCTGCAGTAGTCGCTCCATGAGAAACGTGGTGCCTCTACTGAGACTGTCTGCAGTAGTTGCTCCATGAGAAACGTGGTGCCTCTACTGAGACTGTCTACCATAGTCACTCCATGAGAGACCAACCTCTACTGAGACTGTCTACTGTATTCTTTCCATGAGAAACATGATGTGTCCACTGAGACTGTGAACTGTAGTCGCTCCATGAGAAACACGACACCTCTACTGAGACCATGTTAAACATACCTCAGCAGCCCACACGCTTATGGTTTTGATTAATTATACCTGTGACTATGATCTGGCTGACCATTTGGAACCCTGTCTCTTCCAGTCAGACCTATGACCTCTGACCTCTCCCTTGACCTCGTTTCTAATGGGCACATCTAATGGATGGTGTAACTGTGGTAACAGCATATCTACATGTGAAGACATTTCACGCACCCCTTATCGCAAATTCCGACAGAAGACCGCTCTCGGGGTAAAAATAGCAAAACAGGAAGTAAGAAATCAAGTAGCAAAGGACAGATTTAGCCTGGAGTGCTCTCGGGGCTCCCAGGGTCTGTAATGAAGAGCAGTCCGCCTGATTTTATTCAGTGTTTGTGACATTTCATGCCAGTATAAAGTAGAAATGGTCCGTGCAGGTTGACTGGCACTCATGTTTCATGGAGAGTGGTTATAGGCTTATATATAGGTTATAGGCTGACTCATTGTTTGCGTTGCTGTTTGCTCAAAGCCGGACGAGCATTCAACCCCCCCCCCACCTCTGTGCTGCTGTTGGGCCCCCCCCCCCCACCTCTGTGCTGCTGTTGAGCCCCCCCCCCCCCACCTCTGTGCTGCTGTTGAGCCCCCCCCTCTGTGCTCTGTGCTGCTGCTGTTGAGCCCCCCCCCCCCCACCTCTGTGCTGCTGTTGAGCCCCCCCCACCTCTGTGCTGCCCCCCCAGCTGAAACCACACAGTATAACCACGCGCATGATTAAAAGCTTGTTAGCGTTAGATGCACAAAAACGCAAAATGGCGATGTGAATATTTAACCTCCCTTTGATGCTAACATGACTGTTTGCTTCGCCTCCCCTGAAGTTTGACAGTAAATATTTGAGTGTTTAAGTATTTAAGTATTTGAATTTGAACTCTCGTGCCATCGACCCTCGTGATGTCTTGAAGAGATCTGGAGTTACGTGAGAAATGTTTGGGAGTCAGTGGCTCTGCGGGAAAGAAGAGAGGGAGGAAGAGAGAGGGAGAGAGAGAGGGAGAGAAGCAAAGGGAGTAAAGGAGAGCATACACACCCCCACACACACACACACACACACACACACACACACACACACACACACACAGTTAAAGTGAGCCAGTGTCCTTCCTCTCATGGTCCCAGGCTCGCATGTCCATCGGGATACGCCGGAGCTGCCTTGTTCTCTGACGTTTGTTTTTAAATTCTCTTTCTCATTTGTCTGCTGCCTGTGAAAGACTCACAGTGAAAGCTGACCAATGGCCTGCCTCCTCCCTCTCAAGCCCCGCCCCTCACTCAGCAAGCCACCCAGACACAAACTCATCTTCTCCTTCTTCCTCTGCTCTCTCTCCCCACGCGTACGTGCGGCCGGACGCAGGACCCTCGGGTGCAGCGCGGGACGTTCGGCGCTCTGGCGGGACGTTGCCATGGCCCAGGGATGAACGGCGCCGGGGCGCCCAGCAGCGCGGCGCTGTCGTCCTGTCCGCTCCCTGATTGGAGGGAGTTCTGCGAGCTGCACGCTCAGGCCTCCGCCGCAGACTTCGCTCACAAGTTCCGCCGCTTCGTCAGCGAGAACCCCTGCTACGACTCGCCCGGCGCCGACGCCAGCTTCTCCCAGCACTTCACACACCACTTCCTGGACTGCTTCACCGCCGCCCTCAGCCAAGCGCGGGAGGCGGGGTCACCCGGGGCCGCCTCCTCCGCGCCCAAGTACAGCATCGTGCCCTTCGTGGGAATCCAGAGCTGCCCTCTGCCCTACGGACATGAGCTGTGTCGCCGTGGCAAGGACACGGGCGCCTCCAGCGAATCGCTGGACAGCATAGACAGCGGAGGGGGAGGGGCCTTGGGGAGCACCGTCCCCCGCGGCCGACGGACTCCCGCCCACAAGGTGCCGGCGCTGGGCCAGTCGCGCAGCTCGGAGGACGTGTCCCTGGGGCGGCCCAAGGCCCGGTTCAAGAAGGGCTTCTCCCTGCGCAACATGAGTCTCTGCGTGGTGGACGGCGTGAGGGAGATCTGGCACCGCCGCTCCTCCCCAGAACCGGACGGGGGTGGCGGCAGGAAGGGGGCGGGGGCGGAGCCTGGAGGGGCGGGGCCCGGAGGGGTGGAGCGCTGGAGCCAGAGGTTGCGTTTGGCGCGAGGTTCGTTGAGCCAGCGCTCCGAGCTGCTGGAGGTGCAGAGGGAGGGGACGCTGCGCTACATGGTGGCCGACGACACCAACTGCGTGGGGGCGGCGCAGTGGCAGAAGTGCCGCCTCCTGCTCCGGAAGTCCCGGGCCAGCGTGGAGGGCGGAGAGAGGTTCCTGCTCGAGTTCTACGTACCGCCCAAGGTAGGAACCCAATACCCACAATTCAACATCATGGGCTTGAGGGAGATACTACATGCACACAAACTAGGAGCCTTGCAAACCTGACTGCAGTAATGCGAGTGTGTGTGTGTGTGTGTGTGTGTGTGTGTGTGTGTAATCTATAGGAGTGGCAGGAGAGTTAGTGTTAGATTCGCGTCCCTACAGTGATCTGTCATATCTGCCCTGTGCCCAGCTTCAGTCGTCCGTAGGGAGCATTCGGCTCTGACGTTACCCAGCTGCCCCGTGGCTTATCTGCCAATCTGTGCTGGTTTAGTATACAAAAGATATTTAGCACGTAAAAAAAACAACATATGTTAGTTTTAGAGTGCTGATTTGACATTCTATCATGGCGTCTGGAGTTCGGAGAAGCATATCTTTGGGATACTTCCGGGTGGTCGTTCCCCAAGAGTGCTGTTAACAACTTCCTGTTACTGGCTCAATGACCGGCAGATAAAAATGGCACTTCTAACCACAGAGGAAGCAGTGAACGTCAGCCAAGCAGTGAACGTCTCACTCGCTTTTCTCCCATTTGGGAAGTTTGAGTCCAGTGCCGTTGACTGGGAGACTTAAATGGCGGTGCTGCCCTTCCAGAACATTCTCTGTGTTCCAGCGGAGGAGAGAAGGATGAACTCCGTGTGCAGTTGATTAAATCAGTGTGGAGTGACTATTGTGATATGCTTTCATATTGAAGCGGCACAAATGTGAGGAGTGTGTGTGTGTGTGTGTGTGTGTGTTTGGCTGGAGTCTGCACAGTGGTCTGACTATGTGTCTCTAACATGGTGATTTCCAGTGTGTACAGCCGTTTGCTCCCATAACTGAATTGTCTAAATAAATCATTAATGACACCAGAGAGGACCAAATGTCCACGGTCTGGCCAGAGGGTAAAATTAGACATATTTGCAATCAATGCAGCGGGCAGGATGTCATATGTTCTGCAGGAATCGCACACACACACACACACAACACACACACCCTAATGCACAGCAAAGCAGTGCATGACCCAGCGTCCTCACTGTCCTTCCCTGCCTCATGTCCAGGCATCCAAGCCCAAGGTGAGTGTCCCCCTGTCTGCCATCATGGAGGTCAGGACAACTATGCCGCTGGAGATGCCCGACAAAGACAACACCTTTGTGCTGAAGGTAGAGACTCCTCACCCATCACCTCTCACCTCTCACCCTTGACCTTTGGCTGCACACACACACACACACTCTGAGTTCCTTCCCTCGTGTGCCATCTTTGTGAACATGTCCTAGTTACACGTTAAAGTACCTCACTTTTGCACATTCACAGAAGCAGCTTCCTTACTTTCGCTAATGACATTACCGTCCAGGACTAACATCGTTTAGAGGGGACGCAGAGCGGGGGGGGACTTGCATGCACAGGGTGTCTCTGTGTCCAGGTTGACTAGCGTGGAGTGTTTTCATCTGTGTGGTTGAGCTGGCGCTACGCAGTGTGTGTGGAGGTGGAGCAGGTGATGGAGGTTCCTGCACACAACTACACCTTTGTGCTGCTTTCCACCCTAGGTGGGAGACGGCAGCGAGTACATCCTGGAGACCATCGACTCCCTCCAGAAAAACTCCTGGGTCGCCGACATCCAGGACTGCATAGACCCGGGGTAAATGGCAGATAAATATTTGCCCTTTGAGTGAAACCAGGGAAGGAAGGGGGGGAGGGGGAGCAGAAGTGGAGTATAGGGCCCTATATCACAAACCCTCGGCCACTCACGGCTCAGCGGTGGGTGGGGGGAGGGGTGGGCAGGTATGCACGATGGTGCAGGGTCTCCGTCTGGGGGTGACGGTGGGCGTGAGTTACCTGCATGAGCTTTTACCCCCACTTTACCCCACTTTACCCCCACTTTACCCCACTTTACCCCCACTTTACCCCCACTTTACCCTACTTTACCCCCACTTTACCCCCACTTTACCCCCACAGAGCCACTGCTGCTCTCTGAGAGGTGCTACTGGTGTGTTGCAGGGACAGCGGCGACGACATCGAGCTAGCGTCCTGCCCGCACGGCCACGCGTGTAAGGAGTCCTGCCCGCACGGCCACGCGTGTAAGGAGTTCTCCCTGGTGGCCTCCTGCAGCTGTGACCTCCTGTCTGACGGTACGCTGACTGTCTCTCTGATGCGGTTCAGGACCTCCACGCTCCCCGGCCCAGGAGCTGGTGGGACTGGAACCAGAACCAGAACCAGAGCGTGAAGGCCACCCTCAAAACCAACACATCTTTCCAGACATTCAGCTTGTGGAGTTACAAATAATTGAAAATGAAGACACAGCTGAGATCATTGACCATGTGGACAAGCGTTCCACTGAAAGCAGAAACTCCAGAAACTCCAGTCCTGTCCTGGAGGGACACATTCCCTCTTCACTGTGCTGAACTCTGACCCCCCTGGGCATGTGCTAATGCGTCAGATCGTAATTGATTGTTTGCTTGTTTGTTTGTTTGTTTTATGTCAGGCGTACACCGGGCAGCCGAGAGGTCGTGTGCCACCCCTGGAGATCACTGCAGCGCCCCCTCTGTCCGCTGCCGGGAACTACCACCCACACAGCATCCCTCTCATGTGCCCTTAGAGCGATTCCTTCAGTTTCCAGAAGCGCAGAGTGCCAGCCCACCACCAGGTACACACACACACACACACACACACAATCTAAACTGTATTCATATGCAAACAGAAATTCTAGCAGAAAGGAATATGCACTCTGCTTCTCTCACTTCCCACAATCCTCGTTTTGTTCCACGTCCAGGAGGTCCAGGAGGTCCAGCAGGTCCAGCAGGTCCAGCTGAGCCCCTAGTGGAGGCGGAAGGTGAAGGCAGCCTGGCCGGTTACCCATGGTTCCACGGGACCCTGTCGCGCGTACGGGCGGCCCAGTTGGTGCTGGCGGGAGGAGCTCGGAGCCACGGCTTGTTCGTGATTCGTCAGAGCGAGACGCGGCCAGGGGAATACGTCCTCACCTTCAACTTTCAGGGCAAAGCCAAGGTGAGCCAGGCACAGCCATCTTCAGTGGTGGAGGTGGTGGTGGAGTGTGTGCTGCTGTCTTCTCCCAGGTCTGGCCACAGTGCTGAGCCTCCCAGATGAGTGTGAACCTCCTGCTGCCTGAGGTTCACCCTCTGGAGTCAGCAGTGGCGTTTGGGATGTTTTACTCACAGTGTCTGAATGTGTGTGTGTCAGACTTGTTTCAGTTTTGCCCATTTACGAATGTAAAGTGAAAGAAGAAAATTGCGTTTCTACTTCTCCATGAGATACTGGAAATGTAGGGCCTTGTGTGGGAGGGGCCAACCATGGCCCCGCCCCTTGCACCCCACCTAGGCCCGCCCACCTGCTGACACTGCGCTCTGTGTCTCCGGCAGCACCTGCGCCTGTCGGTCAGCGACAGCGGCCAGTGTCACGTGCACCACCTCTGGTTCCACACCGTGTGTGACATGCTGCGCCATTTCCATGCCCACCCCATACCGCTGGAGTCGGGCGGAGCCACAGACATCACACTGCGTTTATACGTGCAGGTGCAGCGCAGCCCCACAGGTACACACACACACACACACACACACTCGGGACCATCTTGGATGTAACTCATCATTAACACATTACAAGCCCAATTAAATACAAAACTTTAGGGGAGGGGAGATGGGGAGGGGAGGAGAGGGAGGGAGGGAGGGAGAGGGGGGGAGGGAGGGGGGAGAGGAGAGGAGGGAGGGGAGGAGAGGAGGGGGGGGGGGGGGGGAGTGGAGGGGGGGGAGAGGAGGAGAGGGAGGGAGGAGAGGAGGAGAGGGAGGGCTACCTCTCTACCTCTGTACCTCTCTACCTCTGTACCTCTCTACCTCTGTACCTCTCTACCTCTGTACCTCTCTACCTCTGTTACTCTGTTTTATTTCAGACACTCAGTTCTGCTGTTGGGGTTTGACTGATTTTAGGCCAAATAACGTTTCAGCTTTGAAAATTATTATTAAAGCTAATTCACCTCCGTCTCCACTGCGATGCTTTTTGTGAGGGAGACTTTTGTTAACTGCATGAAGCTGCTTGTGTCAGTAGCTCTGATTACAGCTCATTAGCTCTGTGGAAGTTGTATGATGAGTCCAGCAACAAGCAGCTGACCTCTGTTGACCTCTGATGCTGATTAGCTCGAGTGCTAATGCCGTGCGCCCACCTCCCTACAGATGCTCTCCCAGTTCCAGCACCTCTGCAGGAGCCCAGCTGTCGAGCCGAGGTAACCCAGCCGGGGCACCACGTACCAGGGGTCCCACCCCCTCCGCCCGCCCCTCTGACGGACACGCCGCTCTCCTCCAGCTCTTCTTCCTCGCCCACGGGCCTGCCAGCCACCGCCGGGGGTGGGGCTGGGGGGCTGGGGCTGGGGGGGGGGCCGGGGCGGGGCTGGGGGCGGGGCCGGGGGCCTGCAGAGCAGGAGCAACAGCTCCGAGAGGCTGCTGGAGACCCCTGCTGGCAGCGTGGAGGAGTACCACGACGGAGAGGGCGCACGGAGGAGCCGGGCTGTGGAGAACCAGTACTCGTTCTACTGAAGCCCAGCTAGCCGGAGCACCCTGGGGACACCCACAGGACCCCTGGGGACACCCACAGGACCCCCGGGGACACCCACAGGACCCCCGGGGATACCCACAGGACCCCCGGGGACACCCACAGGACCCCTGGGGACACCCACAGGACCTCTGGGGACACCCACAGGACCCCTGGGGACACCCACAGGACCCCGGGGGACACCCACAGGACCCCTGGGGACACCCACAGGACCCCTGGGGACACCCACAGGACCTCCTCAAGCAACGACCCCTAAGTTCAGCTTTTTGTTACAGTCTTTTTTATTTTTAATACTGCATTTCCTACGCAAGTGACTTTCACACAAACCCCCCACCCCCAGAGGCAGAGTTGAGCTGCTGCTTGCTGTCTGTCCACCACCAGTCTGTCCACCACCAGTCTGTCCATTACCAGTCTGTCCACCACCAGTCTGTCCACCACCAGTGGCTGTGCAGCATCCCTCTACAACTTCACCCCCACCCCCCTCCACCATCTGTGGGCCAGTGGGACATCTCTGCTCTATGAAGGCTTTTGACACAGTATTTTTCCTGCCTAGACAGGAAGTTGTCATGGTGAAACATCTGACAGTGGTTAATCTGTCCCAAGCCGTTTCCTGTAGATCAGATGCCCCCCCCCAGTTTACTTCACTGGTTTAAGTGAAGCTCCCAGCCCAAACTCCGCCTCCCTGAGGGTTCCACTTATGTTTGCCGAGCTCTTGATAGAATGTTCCGGATGTCCACTCCCCTCCGTCTCATGGGCCTTTGCGGGCATAGCTTCCCAAAACACAGACATATCTCGTGAGTGTTTGTATGATAGCTGGGGTGCACAGGGTCAGTCTCCAGTGAACAGTTGCAAATAACTAAACCAACAAAAACTTCATCTGTTTGAACAAATAAGAGTTGTGGGTAGTAGGCGTGACGTACCGAGTATCAGCTACGTTGTATTGCACTATATAAGTAAAAACAAACACATACATGAACTGTATGTCACATTTCTTAAATACTTTTTTCTTAACCCGTGCAGAAGCCTAATAGTTCTTAAAAGACTTTGGACTTTGTCGCACATACAAAGTGAGGACTAGTTTTTGGATGAAGAAACCTAGCGGTTCATTTACGGATAAGTTCAACTTTGCCTTTAAACCCTTAGAAGAACAAACTGCTCATCTGTTACTTTGTACAGCCTGTGAGTCTAGTCATTGCTGAGCGGTGCACAGTACCAGGTGATGTATTATTTCAACTTAACCTCAACGTGTGAAGCCCCACGTAGCAGTGCCAGAACAGGGCAGTCCTGTCTGTTGAGTTTTGGTTTTTGACCACTATTGTTAGTTGTTAGCCGGTTTGAGCTACGTGGATAAAATTGAGCTTTTTGTGTGAGATTTTGAACAAGATTTTCCTTATTACAACAGTTTAGCAACATAAATTACTGGGACTGCCTCCAACTAAATTCTGGGGGAACCTGCCTCTCTCTCTCACACACACAGGGTTTGAAGTAGTGCTAAACTAGGAGAGGAAAGCAGAAAGTCATAGTGGTACATGTGCCAATCTAAACTGTATTTTTAAACCTATTTATTTCTCAGCCATTGTAAATATCATTTTCTTACAGAGTTTTTATTTGTGTATTATCACAACAAACTTTAGATAAAATACATTTCCGTGATTTTTGATCATCTGTTTGCACTCGTAACTGTTCTGTTCTGTCTACTTCCTTCTTTTTGTAAGCGGTTTTGCTGATTTTTGCTGTTTGGCTAAGTTTTAAAGAGTCTGTGCAATTTTGTACAAAGTGATGTATTTGGCATACTACTTTATATTTCTGTGAATAAACCAGTGAAGACCCTGTTTACAAATGACATTAGCGCCTGAATATCGCATATTGAGTAGCGTGATAACTACCAGATAATGTGTAAATCAAAGCGCATTTTGCTTTGCATACGGTAGCGTCTTTTTTCCTTCGATCCGTTCCTGTCAGCATGGCGCCATCTAGTGTTCATTACAGTAATGACTAATCTGTCACGTTTTTTCTTAATCGACTAGAGTGCAGCATGTTCTACCTATGAGTGAAGAGTCAGGAACTGTACAGATTGTTTTATTACAGAACTGTTTATAATACCAGTTGTTTTCTTAAATTACAGAAGAAATATAGTTTTAAGAAACTTTCCAAGGCACACTTCAGTTTGGTTCCTCACCGCGTTTGTGCACGATCTATAAAGCATTGTAAAGGCTTAATGTAATGAGGTCAGTGATGAGGGAGCATCTGAACAAACACCGTTGGGTTTTCAATTACCGTGAATAATATATAATATAATTTCTAACAACAAGTTTTGGTTGTTTGGACTTTTGGTTGTTTTAAAATAGGACTTCAGATGTACACCAATCAGACCATTAAAAGCAACCTAATTTAGGCCATTAAACAGTTCCACAAATTGCTAAAGCAATGACTAAAATAAATTCAGTTCCTGCCCGGCTGGACACAGGCAGGTTTTAAAGGACTACATGAGCACGGTCCAGAAACGACGGCTAATGCACGAATTAACGTCCCGTGAGTCACTTAATGAATCTTTAATGCCTCGCGACCACATTCCATTTGTGTTCGAAGAGACGCTCGTGTTACACAGGAATGACGTGATGGGGGAGAGAGGAACGTTCAACATCTCATACTGACAAGGATGCCGACCCCCAGCGCCACGAGCGCCCCAACCGTCGCTTCCCTCATCTTCGCGAGTTTCCACTTTCTGAAGTCATCTCGCTGCTTCTTGTGAAGCTGCTTTCTCCGCAACGCTTGGTGCTTCTGCAGCTGTTCTCCGTAGTGCGCCTGGTAAAACGCATCGAAATCGAAAATCGGCTTTCCTCCGACGGTCGTACTGCCAAAGCTCCGAGCGCGCGGTGGCTGCGGTGTGCTCCATGAACGCAAATTAGTCTCCGCGCGCTCACCGGGCGAGCGGGGCTTCTCGGCGCGCTGCACGTCCGACGGGCTCAGGGTGCCGCGGTCATATTTCTTCCTCAGCCCCGTGTCGCCCAACACACTGTACGCCTCGCTGATTTGGACGAAGCGACAGGTCGCCTCATGTCTGTCGGCGTTTTTATCCGGGTGGTAGAGAAAGGACTGCTTGTAATATGCCGTCTTGATCTGAGACTGCGTAGCGTTTGGTAACACTTGCAGAATGTCGTAATAAGCCGTTTTACTCCTGTGAAGCGGCGTTATCGTGTCATGATTTCCGCTACTGAAGGCCCTTGTGATTATTAGACTGGTGCACCTTGGCAGTTTCTCGGTCACTGTCAGAAACGCACAGTAAGTCCCGTCAAACTGTTCGGACGGTTTCAACTGACGAACAGTAAGATGAGAAAGTTTGTATATCCCGTTTCCCAGTTGTCGTCTGACCTCCGCCATTGCAGAGAGCGAAGACAACATCCGGCAATAAGACCGTTCACCAATGAGAGGGAATTAAGATGGAAGCGGTCATGAACCAACGAGTTTGCCTACAGTAACTTTCGCGAATTTTATTATACCTGTTAATTACTAGTACCACCACATCTAATACTACTACTGCTCATAACAATAATAAAAATAATATTGATACATTTTGGTACAGAATGTGTCGTGTCGTTTTTAGCACGTCTGTCTCTTTAAGGATGTCTCGTCGGCCCCTAAAGATGACGTCATATCGGTAGGCCATGTGCATGTGTGTTGGAAGTATTTGACTACGTCGGTAGATGTTTTTAGGAAATAAATCTATATACACACATCACTGTAATATTGTAAGTGGCATTTGTAGCGAATATGTCTTCAGGCTGCCGTAGACCAGAGCACATGGCACCGCCCGAGGTGGTACGTAGTCAAAATGTCGCCTCTTCTCTTCAACAAATTAACGTTAGTTAGCCAGCAGCGCGTTTACCATCGCCGTTTTAAAAACGTCCAGAGTTCTTCCAGTGATGTCAAGTCCTTAATGTTTAAGTGTCATTGCTGAGTACACTGATGTTTTAAACTGCTATAGCTCCCTAGTTAGCTATGCTGCGTGTAAGCGTTCAGCCCTGTGTTTTAACTAGTTAACAAGGTGCTTATTGGCTTGTTGTTGTATTTACAGTTCTATAACGAGGAAGAGGCGAAGAAGTACTCTCAAAAGTAAGTGTCTTATAAGATCTGACAGATACGTAAGTTGATTAATAGACGGCCTGCGTGTAAATCACACGTACATACATACCATTTTGCATCTGTGGGCCGCGGCTGGTGTAGCCTGAATGCATTTGAGTGGTTACAACTCTTTTCTCCTATAAAGCTCCCGAATGATCGAGATCCAGACTCAGATGTCAGAAAGAGCTGTGGAGCTGCTGAACCTGCCCGAAGATCAGCCTTGTTACCTGCTGGACGTGGGGTGTGTGATCATGGTGTCTGCGTATTGGTGGATGTGGGGTGTGTGATCATGGTGTCTGCGTATTGGTGGATGTGGGGTGTGTGATCATGGTGTCTGCGTTTTTCCTGGTGCCTTGCATCTCGCAGTTGACTCAAGTCATGATTGGTTTAATAATTTGCTGATGCGCTGAAATGGTGTGCTTGGTGAGAGGAAATGCGAATGCTGCAGGGTTGTGAATGTCCCACGTGAGTGAACTAGTGTGCAGTAGCACAGCCAGCACTGTGGTGTGTTCATTCTATGCTTGGCCACGCCCCTCACAGTTGCTGAATCTTGGCCACGCCCCTTAGAGTTGCTGAATCTTGCCCACGCCCCTTAGAGTTGCTGACTATTGGCCACGCCCCTTAGAGTTGCTGACTATTGGCCATGCCCCCCAGTTCATTGGCCATGTTAGAGTTGCTGAATATTGGCCACGCCCCTCACAGTTGCTGAATCTTGGCCACGCCCCTTAGAGTTGCTGAATCTTGCCCACGCCCCTTAGAGTTGCTGACTATTGGCCACGCCCCTTATAGTTGCTGAATCTTGGCCCTCTTGCTTGCAGCTGTGGGTCGGGACTCAGTGGAGATCACCTTTCAGAAGAAGGGCACCACTGGGTGGGTGTGGACATCAGTAGTGCCATGCTGAGTGAGTTTGACTCTATTCACACTTGTATTCACACATTTGAATCCTGTTTTATGTGCAGGCCAGATTAACTTCCTCTGTTCACCTGCAAAATGTGAACCATGAAGTCAGTACACGGAACATAGACACATAATCTGGATTTTGCACTATAAATGGAGATTTAATATTAATGGCAGTATTTCTCTTTCATACGAACATGAGCATTTGAAATAATCTTGTTGGGTGTTTTGTTGTCGAAGACGTTGCTCTAGACAGGGAGGTGGAGGGAGATCTGATGCTAGCTGACATGGGGGAAGGAATGCCCTTCAGACCAGGCACGTTTGACGGCTGTATCAGGTAAAGAAAGTGATTAAACTTAAGGTCATCCCTACGGATGTAGCACATTGCTAAACTGACTTGGACGTTAATAAACAAAAGATGAATTGTGATGGTGACCATGGCGACTGTCCTCAGCATCTCGGCTCTCCAGTGGCTGTGCAATGCGGATAAGAAAACCCACAATCCTTCCAAGAGGCTCCACACCTTCTTCAGCACGTTGTACGCCTCTCTGGTAAGATGTTGTTCACCGCAGCCACGATACAGCTTCTGTAGAATCGTTGTTTTTTGGGACACATTTTCATATAAACATATAAATGTTATCGATATGTACATTTGTTTAGGCCAGAGGTGCCCGTGCAGTTTTCCAGCTTTATCCGGAAAATTCTGAGCAGGTGAGATTCATTGACCAGTGAGTTCAGGGTAAATCTCTGCTGACAAGCCCTTGTCAATGCTCAACTCGTTGCTTATACCCCTGATAACCTTCCACTGCTCCTTGTCACTGATCCCTGGCTAACCCCCCTGTGCTCCACCTACAGCTGGAACTCATCACAGCCCAAGCCATGAGGTCAGGGTTCAGTGGCGGCATGGTGGTGGACTACCCCAACAGCACCAAAGCCAAAAAGTGTGTGCTTGACAGTGATTGGTTCACAATCGCCAAGACAACAAACAATGTACTTACTGCCCACGCATGTTTAGTGTCACTAAAGCAGCATTATCATCTGCTTTCTCTTCAAAGGTTCTTCCTCTGCCTGTTTGCTGGAGTGTGTGGTGTCTTGCCCAAGGTAGGGCTCGTGGCTGGCCAGGAATCCCCAAGGCACTGAGATCTCACCGAGACGCTCCATGAAACACTCGCTTTTGTTGCGCTTTGTTGCAGGGTTTGGGGTCAGAGACAGTTGACAGACGTGTTGCCAGCCAAGCTCAGTACACAGGACAGAGGTGTGGCATTCTGCATTCCTATAAGTCACAGTGAGAGGTCTCGTCCATAAGTGCAAGCAGGGTTGACATGTGCCCTGTCCTGACTGGACGGGACCCACAGAGACAGAGGACAGTCGTCCTGTCAGGCTGTAGTGCCTTCCTGACGGATTTTCCTCCCTCTGACATCCAGACCTGTTTTTAAAGACGGCGTGTTTTAACACACGTGCCTTGGCGTGATGAGAAACGTGTGCCAGACGGGTGGAGTAATCGCTGTGCGTCTGTGTCTCCTGTCTGAAGGTGCCGCTTCAAAGCTCTGAAGGGCAAGTCGGTTAAGAAGAGTAAAGACTGGATCGTGGAAAAGAAGGAGCGGCGGAGACGGCAGGGCAGGTGAGTGGTGTCGCACGCACGCACGCACGCACGCACGCACCAGTGCTACATTTGTTGATTGATTTATTTGCATTCTTTCAGGGATGTTAGGGCAGATACAAAGTACACAGGTCGACAGAGGAGACCTCACTTCTGAAGGCTCTGCGGGACGGCGGGACTGCAGGACAGTAGGACGGCAGGACTGCCTCTGACTGGGTCTGCAGAAGGGGCTTCACTGCTCTCAGCTCCACACACTTTGACTCTGGGTCCGTTTCTCTTGCGCACCACTGTATGACGTGGCCGGTTGTTGTGGACATAAGTGGCCTGTTTTGCCTCTTTGTAAGCGGGAACAGGACGTCTTACTCCAAACTTGGTGATAGCAGAATGAAACCACGTCATCTAATAAAAATTGCTTACTTTTTTTTGTTTGTTTGCTCTGTTGTTGCTTCCCAGAATCTCTGTGCCAAACAGCGTAGACGAGGTGGAGCTGTTTTAGTGTCAGCATCCCCATAAGAACAACATTTACACTGAAGTCTAATTGTAATTTTTTTATGAATTGGTTTCAGTCATTAAATTGTTACCTTATTAAAACCTCAGCTCTTCAGGAGTTGTGGTCTTTTAGGGGAATGATCATTTTCCAAATGGCATGTCACCTCTTTTTTGGATAGTTAACAGTTATTTGATACAAGATCTCGGAGAGAGGAATGTCGTTTCAAGTATCACATAATTACGGCACGCTGATTAGACAAATCGAGCGAGTGTTCCCTAAAGTGCGTTATCAGCACTGTACGGCAGAGGGCGCTGCTCTGCAAGTTTTACTCAACCGTACCAACGGGATCGGGGCATTTTCGTTCTCGGTCGTTATTCCCCTAATAATACATGGCACTTTCCGGTTGTCGCTGAACATTTAAACGCCCCTTAAAAACCTTTAATTTATTTACTTTTTAAACGCCTACATCAAACTCTTACGTGATGTATGAATTGTACAAAGAGCGTGATTTATTGTCTCCCGGCTAATAACCTGATTCTGATGTCAAGCAGGTAGCGGGTAAATTATGGGTTAAAAATCGCTGGGCCTCGCCTTTCGTTTTAAGCGCGTCATCCATTGTCAGTGGACCAACCTTCCTTTCAAACTACAGCTGAAGAGCAAATCACACAACGCTTATCTGAGGGATGCGCGCACACCGCCTCTCCACGCCGCCCTGCACGCTCCCGCTTGTTTTTTAAGCAATTAAATTTACAGAAACTGCCACGCTAATTTGGCGAGGCTCTTTCGGGAAAGTTCTGGACATAGTTTGCAACATGAAGGACCGCACGCTCGAACTGAGGCATGTAAGTAGCCCCTTTTATTATCCAGACTACTTATTAATCGGTTTTGCTCAAGTTGCGCGATGGACGAAGCACACGGTGGTCGCGGCATTATAAATAATAAAGCGCGCCAGCAAATCTGTTTAATACACGACCGATATTAACAACAGCAATATAACCTGTTTGCTCTGAAGTGACGATCTTTCAACGTGTAGCCAAATTATCGGACGAATTCCGGTTAGGAGACGATGCCTGCCCTGTTTCGACAGCTGTATACTCTATTCTTCACCTTGTTGCCACTTTTCTAAGTGTACATGACGTCTCGATTATTTAACAACGCATTCAACAATGCGGACCATCTGTTGAAGGCGAGATGCATGGCGCGCACGCCCGGTCCTTTAAACCTGATCTTCTTGTAGCCTCTGGTTTCCATGGACCTGGAACATCACCGGGGTGGACATAAAACATAACGACGTTGAAAGGCGTGAGTTCTAACATTGGCCATACAATCAAGAGTGTGGCGAGAAGCCAATAAGTAGCCTAATTTATGCTTTTGGTGCTGAGCGTAAAGTGATGTAGAATAGGAAAGTACCCCAGGCTCGTAGACGCTTGTCTGCTAGGTTGTGATGTGCTGATTTCAAACACACTTTTGACACGTCCATTGGTTGTCCACTTCACCCACTTATGTTCTATAGGAATTAATTGAGTAATTTGTTTGTGCAGATTACGGTTTGCGATGTTCGAGTCCCCAGGGGAAATCCTCAAACGCAAATTACTCGAAACAGCCTGACGTATTTTTGACACCACGAAAGCTTATGTAAAATTGCACTGGCGCTAATAATAATAATTATATTATTATTTTTATTATTATCGACGTCATTGTGATTACTTATTAATATTGTCACATTTGTAAAAGAAGAACCAAAATTATTAGACAAGATTATTACATTAAAATTAAAGTTAAGTTGTATCTAAATATTTAAAGTCTGTATGATCGTGCATGCAGACAGACACAGACCGTGGTAAACTAGAAATGATCCTTTTGCATCCTTGTAAGATCATTTGTGAGTTCACCGAGTGGTTCAGCTTCTGTTTACCTACACAAACGGTGCCCTGTGTGGAGGTTTGTCTCTGGAAACAAAAGCAGGTTCGCCTGCTGCGTTCAGAGCCAAACCCCAGCGCACGGTGTCCACGCCGCGTATTGATTTCTGAAACAAGGGCGTGAGTGAGTGTCCTTATGGCTCTGTGTGTTTTAATGCTCGGCACTCTATCTACTGTTTCAGGAAGAGCCTGTTGGGTTTGTTTCTCAGCAAGACCCATCAGGGATGTGGACTGTGTGTGTGTGTGTGTTTGTAGGTGGTAATATATAATGTGTAGGAAAGCAGAATCAGTATAACTTCATCAATCCCTTGTCTTGTGCATCCTCTGTGTGTGTGTTTGTGTGACGCATGCACAGAGTGACCTTAGGTCTCAGAAGAGGAAGGAACTAGACACAGGGAGACTCTGATCTGTGAATGAGACATGGATGGGGACAGGCTTGACTGATTGGACAGGGGATCTCTGTATGAATTGCACCCCAGGGACTGGGAGGTTGTCCTCTCTCACTCCACATTCTGTTCAGCATTAATCTGTCGTACACAGTGGTAAAGTGAAGAGGGAGACGGGGCCCCTCTCTGAGCTGGAGACGGGGCCCTGTCTGGCCCTCTCTGAGCTGGAGACGCTCGCAGCGCTTGGGAAAAGCATCCAGGATGAATGTTTACTTGTAAAAATACTAAATAGTGCTTTAAGCAGTGAACGTGTGTTAACAATATCTGGGGAAATGGTCGTCCATTTTGAGCCTCAGCTTGTGCTAGAGAGTGAGGGACCGTCTCCATCTCCCTCTCCATCTCCTCTCAGGTTGTTTTTCGGTTTTGTCCTGCACTAGGAGTTTAATTAAAATACGATGACAAAACCACTGATTAAGTTACATCATTCTCAGCTACATAGGAAACGGTATATTAAAAGCTGTTTGCATGTCCAAATGGGGAAGAAACAGTTAATAAACTTAACTGTGTGTGTGTGTGCAAGAGAGAAAGCAGGATGGGGGTAGAGGCAGAGATGCTAATATTTGTTTTAGGTCCATGTGGAGACTCTGTTCTGAATGTGGCCTATCTAGGCAGCCCTGGCTATTCACAGCGTGGAACATCTGTCTGTGGCCGCTCGCAATTGTGTTTCTTCATTCCTGTTTGGTTTTATAGCCATCGGCTGCCCTCAGCCATGATACCAGAACAGACCCCTGAGTCAAGCTGGGCCCTGACCTGAGCAGGGGCATCTTTAGGGGCATCTTTAGGGGCTGTTACTTTTACAGCCAGTGACATTTTAAAATTGGGCAACGCCTCCAACCGTGTTTCAGAAAATGAGCAGGTGAGAGCAAAGGTGAGATTCCACCATGACAAAACTCCCAGCAGTCCTCCCCGTTTCCACCATGATTAGTCCAGTCTCTGTGGCTGGACCCATTAGTAATTAATAATTGCTTCATTTTAAGGATTTATTTAATCTGTAACGTTTTTAATCCTGCATGTAGTCATGAGCTATGCAAATAAAGATTGGTTTATTGGATTATTATATAGGCTACTGTATTGGCCGCCCCTGCCTGCACCGCAGCCTCCTGCTCTTAAAGGAGCCCTGCTGACACCCGCCTGCCCGTCCCCTTGGGAACGGCTCATGTGTGGTTAATGCTGGAAGTGTTGTTGCTTCGTCTGTGCACACCAGCCACTGTGGGACTTTCAATTTTCATGCTAGCCTGCTTAATTAATAAGGTGACTAGTCAAAATAACCCTGAGTTGGTTCCTCTGAGGCCGTGAGGTGTTTTCTGAAGCCCAACGTTGTAGTAGTGCCCAGAAATAAGAGAGTTGGACAAATTCTGAATTGGGATAAATGGGACTTTATTAGATAGTGTGTGTGTGTGTGGATATTTACCTGTGCGCACCAGAGGGTGTTATTTGTAACCTCTTTTAACCGTCCAATGCAAAAACATTTGGTGCATGGGCATTTATTGACATAAAGAATCAATGCTCAAACATGGGACGATGGGGTCATGTTGACCATTTGTCGCACATTAACCAGAGGGTACTGAAGCAGCATCATGGGAGATGTGTGTGTGTGTGTGACTGGGCCAGTGTTCGGAGGTTAAGGTGGAGCAGTCCAAGCTCAGCTTGCGCAAATCCTTATAAACGGGGCTGTTTGGGTTTTGGTTGTGGTCTGATTAAAAAGTGCCTCAGGGCTCCACACTGGGTCCAGTTAAGAAAGCAGGAGCAACCCAGAAGTGGCTCCACCTGCACTGGCTCCACCTGCACTGGCTCCACCTGCACTGGCTCTGGTCAGGATTGGACTGGATTTGATGAGCCTTGTTATCTGTTTCAAGATGTCAATCTCTGCCATGCTGTAAATCTGGGTTGTAACAGCCGTGTAATCCCTCAGCTGGAGTTGGAGCAGTTCAGCTGTGTTTTAGCGTCTGATGACTTTCTAGGGGCCACTTACGGTGCCTCTCTAGCCCTTAAAGACAACATGGTGGCAACATCCTGTCTGCACCAGGCTTCTGATTACTTGCAAGCCATTTATAGTGCGTCATGGTATTGTAGAGGCTGGTGCCCACCAATAGAAATGTTACTTTTTAGATCCTGTAACAGTCTAGCAGTGTCATGGGTGGTCTGCAGGGCGACGCCAAAGAGGTTAGCGGCAGCATGATGGAGATGGTTGTTAACTTTTTTTTTTTCATGTGATGCTGAAGACATCTACGGATCCAATCACATTGTGCCTCGTGGCCTGCTGGGAAAGCACTCGAAATTAAACCCCAGGAGGAAGGTGGTGGAGAGAGGGGTGGAGGGGGGGGTAAGGGGAGGAGCAGGAGGTGACGGCACATCATTCCTTCTCCCTGTCTGCTGTCTGTCATTACAGCCCACTGCAGACTTAATGACATTTTCTCTCCCAGGCTGAGGCAGTACTGCTCCTGTGAGGGGGAGGGGGGGGCAAAATCCATCATGCTAGATCACACCAGCATCTTAGGGGTGGCAGAGGGAGTGAGTGTGGCAGAATCAGTGTTGGGTAGTCGGTGTGGGGGACTCAGTGCAGCAGAGTCCGTGTGGAAGGGAAAAACTGAGCAGGAGGTGATTTTGGTCATCGGCTGGCCAGTCGCACGAGAGCTTTGCTTGAATAATGTAAGATTGTATTAGCGGATTACAAAATATTGATGACGGGAGAAGGCCACTATCAGCAGGCCTCACGACGGCACGTCTGAGCTCCCACCAAACATCATGAAACATTCATATCTTTTCTAACGAGCCTGTGTTGATGAATCAGGTTGTTGTTCGTTGGTAATTCGTACAGTTGCTGCAGCAACAGTGTTGATAAGTTGATAAAGGCTCCAGAAGCAGGATGCAAGAACAATGGAGATAATGTAGGATTTGACAACAGCAAAGGGGATAAAAGCTGTCCAATCAAATGGAGGGAATCCAGTCGAACGGAGAAGACGGCCACAGGTACGTCGGTCCACGCTGTGTGGGCCGTCTGTTGGAGCCGAGGATGGAGACGCCCCCTCTGCTGTCTGCTGACTGGGAGAGAGAGAGAGAGGTTGAGAGGGATGACAAAATAAAGGAGTGTGGTGCATGGAAGATGGAGAGGAGAAAGATGCAGATATTTCTCTCTCACTCACTCTGCTTTTTCACATGTCCACATCACGCAGGCATACAATCCTTCAGACCAATGCTGGAACTTATAGATTTAAGTATCACTAAGTTATATCAGCAGGATTATTTCTAAATGATTGTAATTCATAGCCTGAGAATTCTGAAATATTTGAATATTTTGTGTCGCTGTTTGTTTCACTTGCCCGTCTCCTGTTAACAGGTGGCTGTAAAGACAGGAAGGTTAACATCAAAAATAGGAATGTTAATGTCAAACTGGAGCCACCTTCAGTTTAAAAAGAGTGCAACCTGTTGACATACTTACAAATAGTTCCCTTTCAGAATACTGTGTTTGTAATGTGTTGCATAAATGACTCTGGAGAGCATATCTTTAGCTCTGGAGAAGAGTTTTGGTGAGGATCTGGTACCGGTGTTTGTCCTGGACTCACTCCATCTTTAATTATCGTAGAGAGACTCGCTCACTCGGAGTCTGTCCTTGTGGAGGGTAAGGAGGTGAAATGAGTGGTGAGAGTTTAATCTTTCGAGGGGTGGAGGGATCGACACCGTGCCACTGCAGACAGTTGTGGACCACAGCACGGTGGACTGGACCGGGATGGTGGGGCGGTTACGGAGCAGAGACGCCTCCCCGTGGGAAGGAGGGGGGGTTACGCTCTCAGACGGCAGAGGGTCCAAGTCGGTTAGTAGACGAATGTCATGTGGTGCTCTGGGCTGCAGGGCAAAGACTCACGGTATGTGGCCCCGCAGGGCAGCGTCCTGCAGGGAGGAAGTTCTGCCCCCTCTCTTCCTGAGGTTCTACAGCCCTGGCGGGACAGGGAGGCAGACACTATACCGTCTTAAGAACCTAGCAGTCGGCATAGTGACCGTCCAGAAGCTACACAGCTGTGTGTCAGGATTGTGCATTTTGTGCATCGTTCACTTGAAGACTGATAATAAAAACGCATTTAGTCTGAAAGTGCTTATGCGGATTAGTAATAGGAAACATCTTTACTGAATATTGAATGTAGTATTATTAAATAAATTGGTGGCGTGTAATCCATTCTCAGGGCCTCCGTACAAGCGATATTCTTGTTTGTTGGGTGTAGACCAAACGCACGGACATGCCCGAGGTCTCTGAAACCCTACCCAGCATTTCATGGCCTGGTGTTAAAATATGAGTGCTCTGTACATGGAGGAACTGACCGCAGACAGGCTTGAAGTAACAGGAATCTCTCCTCAGCATGTAAAATAACCTGATATGGTCAACTGCAATTCTCAGTCAAGTTCAGCATAGCTTGTAATGTAGAAAAGGTTTCACGCAGATTGTTTTCCTTTAAAAGGACTGTTAGATGAGTCATCCTCACTTTGCTTCATCCTTGGTGCTGACGGCTCTAATGGACCCAAGTTGCTCTACTTCCTGTCTTTGAGGTGCGATTGTTATCAGCTTGTTTGTCAGAGGTCAGGAATAGATATGTCCATACTTTCACTTCTCTCTGATGACCAGGGAACACAGATCGTTCGGCTCTCGGCCCAGTAGACGTGCCAGCCCGTTCTGGTAAGGTCCAATAGTTCCCAAGAACTGATACTGGCGCTACCAGTGTGAATAAGATTTGTCATGTCCTTTAGCTGTTGAATTTCCACAATAAATCTTAAAGTAATCTGGTAAACGTAATCGGGTAAACGTAATCTGGTTTCATTAACCCAGCCCTACGGGATACGCTCTGCGAACATCCCTCTGTTTCTCGGTTGTCTGCTCGTCGGCCTGGCTCGGGTTGTGATTGAATAACAGGCTGCTAATCACTTGACCTGCTGTGCTAATCAATGGCGTAAGGACCCGCAGTCTGCGCCTCTTCACCAGCTCCAGATGATCAGGCAGCGTTTAGTTCAGTCTGCCTCTGCTGTTCAGAGCTGAAATCAGAGACAGTTTAGTATGGCTGATCGCAAGGTGAGCGACTCCCTAATAGGGAAAAGTGGGAAAATTTAATAAAGATCTGTTGATTGAGTAACTAATCCGTAGGTAGTTTTATTACATACTGGAACGTCATGGTTCGGGTTGAAGATCCTGGAAAGGTGTGTTTTGAAATTAACCTTAAGTGATTATGCTAATTGGATGGTTGTGTTTCACAGGGCAAAGACTCTGAGGAGGAAGAGGAAGTGGCCGTTGGCATGGAGAAGGGCTTCATGGACGAGTTCTTTGAGCAGGTACGATCTTGGTTTTTCTAATGTTTTCAAACTCGGACCACACTGGTTTAATCCCATGATAATTTAGAACCACAGTAACCATCTGAACCCCGTCTCCAGCACATTAACAACTCTGAGGATCCCATCTGAGACACACACACACACACACACACCTTTCACATCATGCACATACAAGCAGGCCAGCACACACACATGTACACGCCTGCATGCAGCACCAACACGTGGTCTTGATGGTTCTTTCATCTGCGTCCTGGAGGCGGGAGAGTGACATCACAATGGGGGGCGGGCCTCCACAGCCCCTCCTCCTGCGGTGGGTTTGAGTGCTCTGCCGAGGAGCTTCTAAACGGAAGCACAGAACACGCTCTGCTGGCATCCGCTCGCCATGCCTTAAAACGCACAAACACATCACTTACCAGCCTGAAAAACCAGCGCAGCGGTCTGTTCTGATCCCTCCAGCTGTTTGACAGGGTAACGATGTCTGCAACACGCTGCCAGTTCTCATAATGTTCAGCGATGTCTGAAAAATAGATTTGAACATTTGATTTGCTGTTTTTTTTTACTGAATTCTCCCACTCGTATTTGCCCAAGAGTTCATACCAGGCATAACATCCATCATTTATACAACAGCCAGCCACCTTATCAGACAACCTACCACTTAAGAGCACCAACTGGCTAGTTTACTAGGTACTATGTTTTTATAGGTGCATCTTAGCGGTCCATCTATTGCCATGTGAGGTCAATACGTTCAACACTGGTCAGTTTCCACAGTTTCACCGTTCCTACGGTATCCCTACATCCCTATATGCCTCCTATATCCCTGTATTGGCATGTGTGGAGCAACTGTTGTTCAAAGCACAACAGGTATTTAAACTTTCTTTCTTTTTTTACCATTTTAACACTTAAAGTACAACAGGGATGCATGTTTATAATGATTTGCAATGTAACAATGTTTGCATTTGTTATTCTACTATATTGCACTATATCATAGACATTCTCTGCACTCTGCTTTATTGAGTATAGGTATTTGCTCAGTAAAGGATTTTGGGGGATATTGCAGTCCAGACTGGTGTATGGGGGCGGGGCCCTGTATGGGGGCGGGGCCTAGCCCACGGGTCGTGTAGACCTGCAGGTCTGTTGGCGTCTCTCACCAACATTTAGGTATGCATTGTTTCACCGGGAGACGACACCATGTTGAATTTCACGGGTTTAGCTCTTTGAGTAAAAGGTTAGCACTGTGTAGAATTTCCCATTATATTGTGACATTATACAAAAGTAAATGGTACATCTGGAGAATTGTTACTCAGTTTAAAATATGGAAAAGTATTTCACGTTCAGCTGATGTGGCTTTGTCAGGAGCTGGTCTGTGTCTTCTGCTCCGTGTGGAGGAACAAGGAAATGGGTTCTGCTTCATACTGACCTTCTACAACCGGTACAAATGTCACTCCTTTAACTGTATGTCTACCCTTACTGAGGACCGTCAAAGGTCTGTTATCTGAAATAAGTGTGTGATGGTGGCAGTGCCCATGTGTATGAATTTTTTATTTCAACTGAATATGAGCTTGGCTGGTGCATATTAATCCTTCTGCATATTAATAAGTGAAATTGCATGTCTTCCCAAAAATCATCCAAGTTTTGGTGCGTCTGAGGTGAGAGCCAACGACCTTCATGCATGAAGCCTGTGCAGTGTGAGGTATATGGGCATGAGGTATATGAGGTTGAGATATATGGGGTTATGAGGGCATACAGGGTATATGATGCATATTAGGTATATGAGGTTATGATGTGTATGAGGTACATGGGGGTATGGGGTACATGGGGGTATGATGTGTATGGGGGTATGAGGTGTATGGGGTACATGGGGGTATGAGGTGTATGGGGGTATATGGGGTACATGGGGGTATGGGATATATGGGGTACATGGGGGTATGGGGTATATGGGGTATATGGGGGGTATGGGGTATATGGGGGTATGAGGTGTATGGGGTATATTGGGTATATGGGGTATATGGGGTACATTGGGGTATGAGCGCTAACCTCTGTCCTGTGCTCTCAGTAATGGTCCATGTCTTGGTGCTCAGCTGTGTGCTGCTCTGCTGGAGGAGCTAATCGCGCTGTCATGTTCACACCCATGTTGAGAAGACACTCTCACATCTGAGCTCTTACATCGCAGCTTGTCTTGGTTTGGCTGCTCCAGTGGAATCACCTGCCCTGCTCAAACACAGCTGGGAACTGCGTGTTTAAGGTACAAATGCACTAAAGCTTTTCCCATCTGCCTGGTTCAGTGGAGCTCCCACACATCTGGGCCATTACCACTTCCTGGGGAATCTGTTGACCGTGGCGTATCTCATTACTGACTATCATCATGGGAACAGAAAATACTCCGAGGCTGAGCACCAATCAGAGAGGGTCTGATCCAGTTCATTAGCATATATGACTCATTTGGATGTCATTTTAAAAACATATTAGCTTCTTTCATCGCAGGCATTGAGGTCACATTTCGCTTCTGTAGTTTGACACTGCAACTCCAGGGCTGGTGTTGAGAACAGGTGAAAGCTAACGAGTCCTAATTAGCATATGCAAATTAAATGCCCTTCCAACCCTGCCCAAAGGTGTGGTTTAGTGATTGAGGGCCACTTAAGCAGCAACACTGTCAGCAATGAAAGTGGTCTGGCATTTTTACACTCTGCTGCTTGAGTCAGTGCAGCGCCACCTACTGGCTGTGCGGTACCACTCCAGCTTTGTGTCTGTTGGTTTTACACGCATGATCCATGATCAGATTTGCACCAGTTTCACATTTTGAGAACTAATTTTACTTTAATGACATCAGCCATTATTAACAGCAACAGGATTGTTCCCGACCCCCCCCCCCCACACACACACACACACACACACACACACTAATTTGAAGCTGCTACATTATTGAGCATTATTGCTCTTTTTTTGAGAGCGTTGTGGGTGCTGGAGTTCTAGCGGAGCAGCAGAGGAAGCTGAAGCCGTGGTGTGAGTGTGAGAGCATCACTGGAGGTCAAACAGTGCAATTAAACTCCCCTCTCACTCAGGAACTCTTCTGTAATTAAGGACTCCGGGGCACATTTGACAGGGCGGCAGACAGCAGACTACACCAGCCTTTTGTCCTTGAATGAAGCTTCCTCTCCTCCCTCACTCCTCCATCTCTCTTTCCTAAGCTCTCTCGCTCTCTCCCTCCCTATATCACACACACATTTACTAAAAAATATTTTCATTTATTTCAGTCAGTTAGAGAAAGAGATCAGAGGGAGGGAGAGATCAGAGTGAGGAGGCGGGGGGGAGATCAGAGAGGGGAGAGATCAGACAGCAAGAGTGTTTCTCTCTGTTGAGGTTGTCACTAATTAATGTTTTGTTTACATTTCATGTCACAGAAAAAGTCTTGCAGAAGTTACAGGGGTTGAAGAATTAGACAGTTTGATGGCCTTCAAACAATAAGACGCATTACTTCTGTCAGCACATAAGACTGCGCTGTGTGACTTTCCGCAGGCTGTGGTGGGTTATAATGTGGTTTTGAAGGAGCCACTGCTCAGTTGTGCTTCTGGAATGACCGTGTTTCTGTAGTCATTTGCTCTAATAATGAGACGTGTCCTTTCTGTATCGGTGGGTCTGGGGAGCTGGTGCAAGTGTGCAGGCTAATACGGTTCGTTAAAAGAACTGGGAACGTGACAATAACATCAAACAAAGTTAAATCAAATAAAGCAGCAGATGGGAAACTAACACCAGCAACAAGAAACACTAATGCATTAAGCAGGGAGGCCATGGGGTAACTAAGAAAGCATCGCTAATGCTACTAACAGCATCGCTAATGCTACTAACCGCATTGTAACGTTAAGTTGCCAATATTGCCAGTTGTAATTTACAACCCAATCGGAATTTGTCACACTAGTGATCACTAGGGGGCTGTGGTACACACACACACTAATGATCACTAGGGGATTGTGGTACACGCGTGCCCAGAGCAGTGGGCAGCCCTAGCCCAGCACCTAGGGAGCAGTTGGAGTTAATTGCCTTGCTCAAGGGCACTTCAGTCATGGCCTGGGGAATCAAACTCGTGACCCTCCAGTCACAGGATCGGTTCCCTAACCACCAGAACATAACTGGCCCTGCCCTGCAGAGCAAAACAATCAAACAAGTTAGCAAACACATGAGATACCAGGAACACACAAAGACTGACAACCAGGAAGACCCAACACAGGGTTTAAATACATGAATTAACAAGGACATAAACTCGACACGGATGAGAACAATGACGATGGGTGGAGAACTAAAAGCTAGACTGAGTAAATGGGCTTTAATGGACAAAGCTGCATGTACCTCTCATGGTTCCTGTGTTCATAATTGCTGCATGAGATCAGGTGGGAGACTAGCTGATGTGATGAAGACCGTTCCACCATCATCTCCAGCTCAGTTTAAGGCTGTTCTTGACGTCTCATGATCAATGTGACTGAGCTGAACAACCAAGAGTATTTTTTTTTTATTTCAATACTGAATACTTCACCGTCCTGGGTTAGTTTTCTACATGTATGAGAGAAGGTGTCCTGCCACATTTGGAGAATGTTTACTACCAAGAATGGAAAATCCACGTCAGTATCACTCAACAGCGATTAGTAATGCCTGTTCTGCAGTGATTAATAATGCTTTGATTTACAGGCTCCTGGTGCTTGTAGGCTTGAGTTCCCTAATGAGGCGATGTAATATAAGCCTAATGAGACAGCTGTGGCTGTAAATGCGTCGAGATGCTGTGATCACACTGAAATCATGTCTTCATATTGCCTCACAATGATCTTTGTTTCACAAATATAATGCATATTAATACAGTAGCAGTTAACTCCTAGCATTAGCAAGCAGCCATCTTTAATGTAGGGGATGATCGTGCAGCACCACATCTGGTCACTTCACTCCATCTATTCCATTTTTTTTCCCTGATCGTGCGGCTGCTTCTTGTTCTCCTGTTTCCCCATTTTCCCCTGAAGTACCTCCTAAACTGTCCCTGTGGTGAGGGTGGCGTACACCACCACGATCAGGAGGCCTCTCTGAGTAGCGAGGCGTGTCTGAGGGGCTCGGGGCCGCTATGCCGCTCTGTCGCGTAGCGCGGCGACCGCCGGAGGGCTCTGCCGCGACCTCCGCCTGTTGACAACGCAGCGTGAGTCACCGTGGCAACTCTGCTATTACTCCGTCGCGCCTTTTCAGTCTGTGGCCATCTCTTCCTCCCCCCCATCCTTACCGTAAATGCCTTTGATAGCCTTCAGGTAAGCAACACATTATGGCTGTGCTGAGCGGAGTGGTAGTTGGAGAGGCATGATTGAGGATGATGATGTGTGTAAGTAAGGAGAGGTCTGTGGAGGTCAGACCACGTCTGAGACGCCGGGCAAAGACGCGGAGGAGGGAAACGCACGTCGCGGAACGCAGTTGTAGCTCGTTGTGTCTCACCTCAGCGATGCCTGAAAGTCTGTCAGGTGGTTAAATATCAGAGCTCTCTCCTGAGAGGCCTCCAGAGATCGCGCTAACGCCGTGGGTGTGGATTAACTCACATCGAGCAAGTGCTTATTTAATCAGAGCCTGCAGGAAGCACAAAGAGAGAAGTGGTTGAGACGATCGAGACGATCGAGGCAGGATTGAGACGATCAATGAAGAGGACTGCTGCATATGTTTGATGAAGGATGAGGAAGAGGAGGAGCTAGAAATCCACAGATGAGGGGCAGCCATCATACCAAGGCTCACAAACACCCAACAGCTAAGTAATGTATTTGTGAAATATCCATGTTAACCCATATGACTGAAAATATTTGTGACAAAACACTTATAAACTGGCCCTATAAAACACAATAAAACTTCCCTTTTAAACAAGTTCTTATTTGTGGCATATTTCAAGAGCATTTTCCCATTGTTGTAATTCTCTCCTTTACAATAATAAACTCAGCAGTCTACCAAGGGACAAGGCTTGCACACGCTTCTCTCTAATTTGCACGAGCAAATTTACTGGAGTCTTAGGAAGACGTGCTGGAAAACTCAGGCGATATTACCGATCAATCTTTTTAATCAGTTAATCTCTAAAGTTGGTCACCGACCTGCTTCTGTACAATTTCTGATTTTTACAAAAGTATAATACTGACCAAAATAAATGTGGGATTTGTGGAGGCCAAAGAGCTACAGAAACGCACTCCATCTTGCTCAGAACATGCACTGTGTGTGTGAATGTGCACCTGGTTCATAAAAGTGCTGATATCTTGAAAACTCGTTGACTTAATGGCCTGTGAAGCACGTGTGCATGCTGGTGGTATTCAGGACTACAGTGCCTGGTGCGTGATAAAGTTACAGAGCTCCCTGTGGAAACTAGCCAATTATGAGTGTGTTAAAAATGCAGATCCACAGGCTATTAAGGAGATAATGAGTCATTTGGGATGGCGGATAGAAATTAGACTATATAGGATTTGGTGCAGGTTTGAGAGGTGTAGGTTTTGTCTGTAATTTTAAGCAATTGACTTTAAAATCTTGGTTATCCTGTGGACGATGTAACCAAAGAGAACGGCAAACTAAAGTCAAGGACCTCTGTTCTGTTAGTAAGGACAGTTAAACAAGTGTAGGAATTTCACTGTTCTCATAACGAAGGTATTTAGGCCCCTAAACATGGTGTATGTGCCTCAGAATAATACTCCGTAAGGAACCACTCAGGTGGGCCTTTTAGACGTCTCAGGGTCATTCAGGAGATATTGTGGAATAGAAAACTGTAAGAACTGAAGACAATAAAGGTAAGACCTAGCGAATGAAAAACCTCACCTCACTTATTCGCAGTAGTGTTTCCAACCCAATACAAGCCCCACTGCCTTGAAATTTGTCTGTGGAACCCAGTTGCTAGGATATGAATGAAGGGTCCATCCATTTTAGTTTGCTTCTTTTCTGAGTTTTGCATGTTAATGATCTGCAAGTTGAAATGTTTGCCAAAGAGTTTACTCTGAACCTGCTTCATCTTTTACCACATCACATGGATGGAGAAGTTTAAACTGAATTCCAATGTACGTAGTCGGTAAAGTTAGTAATGTTCTGAATAAAAGGATAGTAGGTTCTTTCCAAAAAGACCACCAAGTTATTCTTTGACCATCTGTTTATTAAACATTCGCTGATTTTGAAAAATGGAGCGATATTTTATTTAATGCCAGGAGTCCATGATGCGTCTCATGCTCATGAACCTCATGCCTCCCCAGTCCCTGAAGTTCCTGTACTCTCCAGGACCAAAGTACCACATCTTGCCCCTGTAGTGGGGCTGCTCATACATGAGCCAGTGGCCGTCCATCACGTGACAGGACATGCAGCCGCCGGACCAGTGGTAGCGATCTGTGAAGGAGTCGCAGTCATCCATCGCCTCCGTCATCTGGCCCATGAAGTTCTCCTTGTCGTAGACCCTCATTCTGTAGTTCCCCCTGTACTGTTTGGGAAGAGAAGCGTGCACATCAGTGTGGCGCTGACGCTGGTGTGACGTGTCCCTTTAGGACCCTGAGGACTTTACTGTGACGTCGGAGCTGAAGGTCCTACCATGGGGATCATGCGGCAGGACCTGGGCCAGCTGCTCCACCCCCACATGCCCAGGCAGTCCGCGTACTCGCCCCTCCTGAGGAAGTGCTGGTTGCCCGTGTAGTTGTTGCGGTCGTACACCATCCAGCAGCCGCCCTCCACCCTGCAGGAGTGGCAGCGGCTCAGGAAGGCGGAGGTGTCTGAGCAGTCGTTGCTCCACTCGTAGGAGCGGCCCGTGAAGTTCCTGTCCTCGTAGAACACAATCTGTTTGGGGATGCAGAAGGGATTCCACATGCAGAAACAAACCGAGCAAGATTGGAGCAATTAAACAAAAATCACAATGGAGACACGAGCTCGTCTATCATCTACACCACCTACCCTGCCCATGGCTGCTATGAGAGGTTCCCCTGTACACTGGAACACCAGCTGGTGAACGGACACTCTGTATAACCCTTCTATTTATACTCCACGAGAGCCAGAGAATATGGGTGTCCTATTGTGAAACCCCCTGACTAAGCAGTGTGGCACAAAGGCTTATGAAAGCTGATGGCTTTTCGCTATGTGGCGTCTCTGGGCAGTTACAATAGCCCCCACAGGCAAGACCATGCAGGTCAGATGTGTTGTTCTCGACTTTGGGTCTCGTGAGCATACACCATACGCCAGCACAATCAGGTGTGGTTGATGCCCTGAATTTGGCTTCATGTAAATAGCTTTTATGTTTCCCCACAATGCCTTGCTACCACCACCGCCTGCTCTATAAAAGAGGTTAGAAGTCATGTGCTGTAATAAATTATCTTTATAAGGCATATATGGACATGTATGTAAAACGTATTTGTAAATAATAATGAGATCTATAAAAGTCGCACATTAAGTATTAATGTGTTTAATTTTGGGGGATAAGTGTGTTTATAATATATTGATATCCATCTTGGGTAATTTTCCCTTTACAAACCATTTTAATTAGTTCATATTATTCTTCAACAATTATCAATGTTTATATGAACAAGCAAATTTCTATAAACTGCCATTTCAATATTCCCTGAAGGCATTTAAAGTATCCCATTCACTCACTACAAGCATTGTAAAATGTTGCCATCTTTCTGGACCGTATCTTCATTAACTTTTACAAGACCCAGTGTGAAAAAGCTGTCCATGTTCTTTCCTACAAAGCAGATATTACAAGTCCTCGGATTTTAGTTGAAAATGACCCTCCAGATGTAGTGAACTCTGCAACGTGCTCCCATTTCTGAATAGACCACTTTGACTTGAAATACTTCACTGATCTCAGGCGATCCCATGTGTGATCTCAGGCGATCCCATGTGTGATCTCAGGCGATCCCATGTGTGATCTCTGGCGATCCCCTGTGTGTTCAGACAGCCTTGATCAGTGAGCACCATGTGAGTGGAAGGCTCATTTAGGGTTTTGGGTTGTGGTCTTGGGTGTTTTTGGTTCAGTTTGGCTACCTCAGCAGTTCTCTGCCAGTCGGGACCAAGCTGGACTTTCCGCGCCAGCGACCCACGAGGCCGTGCACATGTGTGAGCGAGTGCCGTGCCAGCCTGCTGCAGGGCATCATGGGTATACTGCTGTTCATCACGCTCCTTTGTCTGCGACATGTTTCTCAGTCCTGCAGATCGGAACTACAGGAGGCGGAGCTAATGATGAAACTGATGCTGGGGCTGTTGGACCAGCGTGGAGATGCTGGGAGGTCTGGTCTCGTGGAGATGCTGGGAGGTCTGGTCTCGTGGAGATGCTGGGAGGTCTGGTCTCGTGGAGATGCTGGTCTCGTTTCTTTTGCTCCTGCTCCCGTACTGTGGAGGATCCGATTCTTCATCGCTGTGGCTCTGACGGCTGCTAGTGCCCTTGTTCTAGCTGCTGAGTGGCCTGTGTAGTGGCCACTCCAGACATCTCTATTATCTCCTACGTCCTTTCTTATTGCATTTCTTTGCTCCACACATTTATTCCGCCTGAACTGTCTGTGCACATCCTCACATTGCTGCTTTCTTCTCCTGTTTTCTCAGAAGCTTCTGCAATCTGACAATGAAGGGTATTACTGTCTGCTCTGAAATGCACAGGGACACACACACACACACACACACACCTGCATGCCTTTCATGGCTTATAAGAGCAGTCAGGAGCAGGTGAGTGGGCTGATTTCAGATGCAGTCAGATTTAGATGCTCAAACCCTTGACAGGAGGGAATTACACAAACAGGACAACATGAGCTTGAGAAGTTTGTTTGGACTTTTATTGGAAAACGGAGATCTTTGGCATCTTACAACTAATACCAACTCACAGGTCCAACGGAATGACCTTCGAGTAGCAGTCTCAGTGCAGTGACAACAGTCAGGAGTTCTGAGCGACATTATCTCTCTTCCTCTCTCTCTCTCAGGTGGAGGAGATCCGTGGCTTTATCGACTCCCTGGCGGAGAAGGTGGAGGAGGTGAAGAGGAAGCACAGTGCCATCCTCGCCTCACCCAACCCAGACGAGAGTAAGACAGAACAGACCTTTGCTACTATATCAGACCAAAGTAATCGATGACCGAGCAAGCATTGTCTGCCTCAGTCCTGCAGTTCTTATTAAGTTTTCTTAATTTTTGCCTTCTTTTGACTACTACTCTTCATTCTTGTCTGTCCTCCTCTCTCACACACACACACAGCTTTGTCCGTCTCCCTCTGCACAATTCCTGACTCCCATGGGCTCCCATTAGTCAGCACGTAGCTTCTAGCCCAGCTCTCCTTCACCTCCGCTGCTCTGTTGCTGTCATTGATTGGGTCCACAGGCCGCCCACTCAGCCAATCCCCCCGCCCCCACCCCTCTGCTCACCTGCCTGTTCTGGCCCCTATTGATCGTCTTTCCCTCCTAGCTCTCACCTCCCCCATTTCCTCCCTGGTCTTCTGTCTCGTCTGGTGCTGCGGGAGGCCGTGAGATTCGGGTGGAGGGGAGTGGGTGGAGGGGGTGGTGTCTGGGGGCCTTTCCTGCTCTCCAGCGGTGGCAGTCCCACGAACGGCATGTCACCAGTAAAATGTCAGTGCAATTAATTATGCGCAGATGGAATTCATTACGCAGTAATATCCTGCAGCGTGCAACAGTATCAAGGAACATGTCATCTGCTCGGAGAGGTGTGTGTGTGTGTAAAAAAGGTTCTCTTGTTTTGCTGTTGCAAATCCTCATTTTTTTTGGCTTTCATTTTGTTTTTATTAATGGTATTTTGTTCATTTTTCATTTCTTATTGATGGTGCAGGAACTCTAAAGGTCAAAAGGTCAGTATGGACACAAATGCAGCAGCTGGTCTCAGGATTTCTTTTTTTTTTTTTGTTAATTCTCATTGAGACTCATGGAGGATTTTCCATGGTGGGAAGGAAGAAGGTGTCCCCTGTGTCCCCTGTCACCCTGTCCTCGAGTCTGCTAAATGAAGAAAATGTCTCAAACCGCTCACGCTTATGGAACTTTGGTATTTTTCAAATACTTCTGGATAAAGGGTTGAGCATAATTCCACATCCTCACATAACCCTGATGTGGGATGCCTGATATTGCACATTTGTGTTGTGCTGTGGCTATGTGCCATACACACGCATAAGACATCTGGCCGTGCTGTTCAGACACCCCACCTCCGTCTCTGGGGCTGTTCTGGGTGGTCCCGGGGCTGTTCTGGGTGGTCCCGGGGCTGTTCTGGGTGGTCCCGGGGCTGTTCTGGGTGGTCCCGGGGCTGTTCTGGGTGGTCTCTGGGGCTGTTCTGGGTGGTCTCGGGGGCTGTTCTGGGTGGTCTCTGGGGCTGTTCTGGGTGGTCTCTGGGGCTGTTCTGGGTGGTCTCTGGGGCTGTTCTGGGTGGTCTCTGGGGCTGTTCTGGGTGGTCTCTGGGGCTGTTCTGGGTGGTCTCTGGGGCTGTTCTGGGTGGTCTCTGGGGCTGTTCTGGGTGGTCTCTGGGGCTGTTCTGGGTGGTCGTTAATGCTCGTTTGACCATCACTCTAGACAGATATGATCAAATACTCCCGACTGTCCCGATACTTTCATATTTATACATTGATATATATGTATATATACTTATATATTTTTATATAGAGTTTTCTTGTCTCTTTGGAAACCTGCTTTTACAAACAGGCTCTTGAAGGACACCTCATGTCCTGGGGTCCTTTTCAGACTCAGGAGTGAGCAAGAGGAAAGATATTTTGTTTTCTCACCTGCGTCTCTGCCTTTCCGGCACGATGAATCCATAAAAGGGGCGGACAGGACCCAAACACGCGCGCTCAACGCCTCCTCTTCCCACCACACACACTCACACACATGTTCAACACCTTCACACACACGTTCAACACCTCTTCATACCACACACACTCACATGTTCAACACATTCACACCACACACACACTCTCAACACCTCCCCTTCACACCACACACAAACCTCCTCTCCCCACCACACACGCGTACATGTTCAACATTTGCTCTTTACACCACACATGCACACATTCTCTCTCTCTCTCTCTCTCTCTCTCTCATCTCTTTCTCCGTCCCCTACTCTCTCACTCATTCTTTCACACTCTCTTTCCCCACACACACAGGCTCAAAACAGACATCTCTCCATACTAATTTTCTGTTTGATGGGCATATTAAATGCCACCAGATCTACAACACCCCCCCCCCCCCCCCCATTCACTACAACCATGCTGATTTCTCTCTCTCTGTTGCTTTATTTCTTTCATTCATTTAACATTTCGTAGCACAAAGCTAACAGTAGTAATGAAAGTAGTAAAGTATTTATGAAAACGAATGCGAATCATTGGGGCAGTAAAGTAAAACAGTTGTACCAGACGCCTGTTTAATAACAGACCGTCCATTTTCCTACAGTGTCACAACCTGGCGGGGCTGGAGGTTCACAGCGCCCTCTCCACCCCACAGCATGTTACTGCAATTATGGGCTTCAAACTGTTCCATTTCCCCTCATTCTCAGACCGGATTTCTGCAGCTACCCACCTGTTGAGAACCTGATTGCGCCTAGTTTAATTCTTTTTGTAATTTTACCTCAGTGTGCATTAGTCGTGTTGGAGAAAGCTGCACAAACCTGTTAAGTCCTCCCTTGAAACATATTAAAGAGCGTACTGATGGAGGGGGCGGAGAGAGGGGATGGAGAGAGAGTATGTGCTTGTGTGTGGTGAGTCCTGTTGAACGCAACGTTAAACGCTTCATGGCATCTTCCTCTCTCAACGTGCGTCTTGGCATATCAACACTTTAGTCCAAGGTCTGATGGACTAATATGGGGCACATGGTCCATAAATGAGCCAGCGTTCATTAGCCACACCCCCAGTTCCGGACAACCTCCTCCAGACAGTCATCATTTCTCAGCAGGCTTTGGAAGGTCATTCCAGTCTCTGGTGACCTACTAAGGTGTGGTTCCCAGTTGGATTCCAGATGGATTTTTTCCCCATTATATGTGGTTTTGGCCCTTTGCCTGTCTTTGATGTCTTGTTTGTGACTGGTTACCATGCTGGCCTGCGGTATAGATCTTGCTGCGTGTTCTGGCCCCGTGACCTCACCCCACACAGGCTGCTGGACGCTGCTTTGTCGCTACACACGGGTTGTGCTGCTGGGAGAATCTTTGACAGGACAGCGCCAATCTTGTGGCGGTAGCCGAACGCAAGTGTCATCTTCTGTTTGATTAGGGCTTCCTCAGAGATATTGCCTCTCTGATCTTATCTACTTTGAGTGAAGGTGGTCGTTTTGAAGTTGGCCCTCCCAAATATGAACTGCTCGATTGTTTTGGGTTCTCGGTGGATACTTTTCTTTGGATTGTCTTGAGACACCAAGCCAAGTAACCAGAACCCGCTTTCTGAGTCATAGTAATACTCCTTTTACAGAGGAAGACCCCCCCTCCCCCCCATAAATTCTACACATGAAGTAGCTGAAGTACAACTTTCAACTCCATTCATACTTACATAGCCATTCTTGGAATAAGTATCCTTCGAGTATGGGAAGAAACAATTCCCTTGGCATAGAGAACTCTCTCGTGTGTCTTGGTGGCGATGGTCCTTAAAACGATCCAATATGTTTTCACTAACATTTACAGTTTAGCTAGCTAACTGGCTAGCAGTGGTAGTGATGTGAAACGGAGGGAAACGCGTGGGAAACCAAGACGTGCGCTACGTTTGTCCCTTGTTTCAACGGGGCTTACGCTATCCAACCGACCATCTCTTGACACTGTAAATGAAGTTACGAGTTAGCTTACTAGCAGTCTCCTTCTCCTTGCCTGGCACATACTAAAAAATATTTCTCAATATTACACCATTTAGTATTTGTAAAACAACTTACCAGTCTAATTATGCTTTCTTTCCTGATAGGAAAATGTGGGTTCTAGTCAGAAAAAAAACCGCTCTACAGTAGCCAAGTAACAGCTAGCATTAAGCGCTGTACCTAGCGCTTTCTGCCCATCCTCACGCTGTCTGTATTTAGCGTCGGAATTCAAAACGAGAGAGTCATTAGGGACGAGTTTCAAGTCAGGTCTGAAGTCTTTGTGTAGGCGACTTAAGTGCGACTTCGACTCAGGTCGCTCACTCGAGTGGCCATCTCAGGTGTGTTTGAGCTGTGTGTGGAAGTCACTGTTGGAATGATTTGACACCACATCAGAACAGAACACAGAACCTTCCTTTTTGGACAACAGCTTTTGGACCGCCTTAAGAATTATGTCGGACCACCACAACAAGGGGTCCGTCTTTTTACTTGTATGTTTCACAAAATCTCTGCATTTCCTGCTGACTGTGGAGAGAGTCACTCCCTCTTCCAGTGTTCTGATCCGATAACCAAGCTGAGGAGAGCACTTCCATCTACTGGAAGGGATTCGCACATCATTTTTCTGTGGTTGTGCGACCCTCGTGACCTGTGACCCTCATGACCTGTGTGAGATTTCTTACGACCTTCCACCACAGTCTCCATACGGTTCATCCTCCGGCAGTCAGCTTAATACCTTATTAAGAAGCCTTTAAATGCACATGAATCTTCTGTAACACAGGGTGCAGAATTGATCCAGAGAGATTTATAGAGACTGCATAACCAGTCCGCATCACCTTTGCCCTTATATGCAGTATATCTTAAAAGTGGGTGTGTCTCTGACTGTGTGTGTGTGTCTGTATGTGTGACTTGCATTTGTATGATATATTCCATGTTTTATATCAAAATATCCAGCTACACCTACATAGTCACATGACCAGCTAAAGACACATCATCTTGTGTTAATAAAGTATAATCTGTTTCTTAATTAAACTAACGAGTAGCAAAATCCCACACCCACGCTTGTTTTCTCACCTACTTCGCACAGAACTTTCTTAATGATGGAAATAGCTACAGTCTTTAAAAAGCAAATGCAAAGAAACAAGTTTACAAGTTTAAACGTGCAAACCAGACCTCACCAGAGCAGCCAGTGCTGTGTTGGTTTGATGTGTGAGGCACGTGTGTGTGTGTGTGTGTGCTCCTGTATGACACTGCTTTAAGACCCTTCCTAATCCAGCAGGAATGCTGTGACCGCTGGTCCGTCTTCTACGGTGTGGACGTGGGTGGTGCCCAGAAGATTTAACGACAGGGATCTTCTGTTTCTGATTGGTGGAATCTAACTGTTCTATTATGACACCAGAAGGAAGGTGTGGTGAGAACTGGATGGAGTCTTATCCAAGAGGCCTATCAAATCTATCGATTTATTATTACGTTGGAATCAAGTGTTTAGTTAATGATCCCAGATTCAGATGTGGGGATTGATTGCTTCCACTTGAGTAAAATTCAGGCACTTCTGTCAGTGAATCAAAGAATTATGCATACGCCATGCACCCGCAAATTCTCCAGGAAGAGGAATTGAAGTGTTTTGTTTTGTTTGTGTTTTTAAAGTGTAGGGGGCATAGGCGTAGTTGAAGGGTTAGTCACACTACTCATATGATGTGTTAAGTTGGGGGGTGTGAACAGCTCCCCAAAGTTGAAGTGAAACCTACGTCACTGATTCAACTTTGCATTCTCTCTGTCTCTTTCTCTCACTCTGTCTCTTCTCTCTCTGTAATTCTTTCTCTCCTTTTCTCTGATGCTCTCTCCTCTTTCATACTATCCCTATCTATCCTATCTCTCTTTTTCTTGTCCTAGACTGAACTAATATCTTTATCTCCAGAATATTGCGTTGTGTTGAATCAATTAAACTCGGAGAATTAGTGCCCCATGGCTAATGTGGTCCGTTCTGCCCCTGTGTGAAAGGACAGGAAAAACACAGAAAACCGCCATCAAACAGGAAATGACCGTGTAAACGTGGGGTCACTAGGAAATGAACCTATTTGAAGTGTCCTGTCTGATGTGGAGGCCCTGCAGGGAGCCCAGCGCAGAGATGTTGAAAAGCGCTTTGGTTCTACTGCCACAGAGAAGCAGCCTCTGGCGTTGGGAGAGCCACAGTCGGCCTTGTGCTGGAGTTGTCGTTATTATTCCCACTCCATTTGAGCATTTTAGTGTTCATACTGTCATCTCTTCAGAGTCATTTAAGAAGGAATTTTTGTGTCGGAGACCGAGAGGGCCTGTGGTGACCTGTGGTTGGGGCTTTGAGAATTTTTTGGTTGCAGTCTGACGTGTACAAGTTTCAGCTTTTTATTTTTTATAGGGTGGTGATCATTATTTTTCATTATTATTTATGACTAAAGAGTGTACATGAGGGTACATCTGTGCGTGTGGGTGTATGCCTGCGTGTGTGTGCGCGTGTGCTTCTGTGTATGTGTGTGTGTACATGTGACCCAGCAGGTGGTTTATTTTGTTCGGTGTCCCACCATTCCAGTGTACCCACATCTGCTGACGTCCAAACGCCTGTTGCTCTGGACAGATCAATACGACAAAGCAGCAGGCGACTCCAGCTGATCCGGCTACACCGGCCTGACCAGAGCGCGCACACACACACACACACACAGAGGGAACAGGGAAAGCTATTTGTGGCAGTGAAGCAGTCATGACCCCCCCCCCCACACACACACACACACACACACACACACGCATCCCCCAGATTTAAAAGCTGCAGTGTCCTCTGTGAGACTGTGGCCAACCCAGGGCACGTTCCTCCATGTTAGAAGCTACCATGTGTCACCCCACACAGGCTCAGATGAGGAGAGACTGTGATGAGACGCTCCTCACAGATGACGCCCAGCCGAACGATGTTTGGAGTGCCACTTACAATAATACAATTGCATCAGCTCTCAGTGAGCCGGTGAAAATGCTGAACAATGCTGTTATCAAAGACGATGGCGCTAATATTGAACGCAGAGGGCAGGGATTGGTTATCATCAGGAGACTGCACGTCCTGTTTTTCCAGAAGTTTCGATCCATCCCAAATTTGAAATCGCAGCTACATTTTGTACATTTTGTGCGATAAACGCTGTTGTGTTTTTACTGATTGAACTGAATCAGATGAGGGTCATTGACGTCAGGGCCTCGTTAATCCTGTACATTATTCTGTTGTTCGCAGATGTAGTGTTAGATCAGGTAACTGCGTGGTAGAACTAGTCAGAGATGTGAGATGTGGTCCACAGCAGATTCCTGCCTGAATGTTTCAACAAAGAAAACGTTTTCGTGCAGTTGGAATGGGCTGCAGTGATTTCTGTTAGAAGTGAAGGACAAAACCGTCTGGGCAAACACTGCAGTCCAAACCCGGGAATCCTGCTGCTCCTCGTGGATCAGCGCAGCACGTCCAGCTTAGTAAACAAGATAATGACTTTGAACAGCTGCAGTGCGTGATGAACAGTTGCAGACCTTGATGAACAGCTGCTGTCTGAACACCTGAAGTGTATAGTGAACAGCTGTGATGTATGACATCATGGAAAATGGTTATCAAATGGTATGTAAAACCCACACCAAGTCAATTTGCCCTGTATTCCAACATCAAAACATCTATTTACCCTGTATCTGGCTCTTTTTCATACATATTCTCTTTTCATTTGTGTATAAACTTGATGAATCCTTAAATTTACCCCATTTCTGGGGTAGTGAAGGGTTTGGCACTCCCAGAAGAAAGACGATTCTCCTGCCAGTAGGCAGATCAGCAGGGTCCGATCTCCTCCGAGTCCTGAATGACGTCCAGGTCAGTGAGCGGCCATGGAGTCCATCTGAGTGACCTCTGTAAGAGCTTAGGAACTAAGGACAAGCCTGGCCTCACGTGACCCGTCCGACGTCCTGTGCTTGGGGGGACGTGAGGCGTTACATGTGTGAGCGGCTCAGGTTAATAGGCATGTCTTATCAGTAGGCGCTGTGGCGGAAAGCCCGCGGACCGCATCTGTCCCCGACGCTGGACTCGGCAGACGGACCTGGGGCAGATTCCCAGCGGTCTGCGTGATGGAATGCAGGACTGGAGCACTGAGGCTGGCCTTGCTGACTGGACACAGGCTCTGCTTTAAAGATCTCTAAAGGTCAAAGGGCGCGTATCATTGGTAACACACGCCTCCTCAGCCCTTCAATGGACATTTTAACATTTCCGTGCTCGTTAATTCAGGCCGTGTGGGTAATTAGTGGCTGAGCTGAATCAGGGAGAGCAATGGAAACGTGGAACCAGCGATTAGGGTGGTGGGCTTCCTTCAGGACACGATGTAAGTAGCTCTAATGGATATTCCGAGATTAGGAGGGTCCGTTTTTGTTGCACGCGTGGGTTCCGTGTCTGTAGCTGAAACTCCAGCATGTGGTCTCAAAATGGGTCTGAGGATCTCATCCTGGTACCTAATGGCAGTCAGGGTCCCTCTGGCTAGCACATGGAGGTCTGTGCGGCCCTCCGAAGAAATGCCTCCCCACACTATTACTGACCCACTGCCAATCCGGTCATGCTGGAGGATGTTGCAGGCAGCAGAACGTTCTCCACGGCATCTCCAGACTCTGTCACGTCTGTCACACGTGCTCAGTGTGAACCTCCTCTCATCCGTGAAGAGCACAGGGCGCCAATGGCGAATCTGCCAATCTTGGTGATCTCTGGCAAATGCCAATCGCCCTGTACGGTGTTGAGCTGTAAGCACAAGCCCCACTTGTGGACGTCGGGCCCTCATACCACCCTCATGGAGTCTGTGTCTGACAGTTTGAGCAGAAACATGGATATTGGTGGCCTGCTGGAGGTCATTTTGCAGGCACTGCTCCTCCTGTTCCTGAACAGGTTGGTTTCACAGACGTGTGGTTGACTTGGAGTTACATTGTGTTGTTTAAGGGTTCCCTTTATTTTTTTGAGCAGTGTATATTAATGTGCTGCTCAGAACAAGGAGTCACTCGTGCTCACGGTCAGTTGCTTCTATATATCCTAACGATGGGTGCGTGCCAAACTGCATAAGTGCTGCCTTGGCAACGCTGTCTTAACAAGGACAATGAGCAGGTGTGGAGGTTTGCTGTATAGCCTGTATGGAGGCGGAGGCTCATTAGCTAGCGCCTAGCGGTGTGCTCATTAGCTAGCGCCTAGCGGTGTGCTCATTAGCTAGCGCCTAGCAGTGTACGTTCTCCCCTTTGCTGTGCGTATGCGTCACGTTAGCTACAATCTGAAATCACTTTGTATTTTAGCATTTTGGCCGGAGCGATGGCATGGATTTCTGAGCAGTTCTACCCGTCCCTAAATGTGCACACGAACCCTTGGGAGCATCACTTAGTCCTCCAACATGTGGCCCCATCAGCCTTCATTAAAACAGCATGTAGCTCTAATCATGCTGTAGAGGTTGTAGTGCGTTTGTATCTGCAGCATGCTGATTGCCATCGACACCACTGGCGATCGTACTGAAGCGTTCGCCTCCCGCCCGGATATTACCATTTAAGGGAGTGATAGCATCACAGGCACAGGGGGAGGAGTGTGTACACAAACGAAAACACTCCCACGCTGGGGTATCAGGTGCCATGATACACACACACACAGCCTGGTCTGCAAGCTCCTATGGTCACCTAGGGTTTTGGTGCTGGTATGAGCATGCTGGTCACATGACCTCCCCACTCCCTTCTGTATGAAGATCTTTATCTTAATCAGCCCGACGTTATCTGACTCCGAAAGACGTTTGACCTCAGCGGTATCTGTCATCAGATGCCTTTTTCCCCCATTCATAAAATCACCATACTTGCTTTTTTGCAAGTAATGGAAGTAATTTTCTTTCTTATGAGTCACTGGTGCCTTTTTTGTTTTGTCCAGGAAGGATTTCTTCTGATGCTACATTAAAAACTCATTTCCAGCATTGCAGATCTCCGTCATGACAAATGGTTTTTAAGTTAGCAGGTCTAATTAGCCTGAGCCACGTGCTAACGTCTTCTCTGTGTGCTGCGCTTCGTCACTGGACCTCAGTTCTTCTCCTCTTCCTTTGGAGAGATACAGAAATATGAAATATTCTTAAATATTAAAGATGAATCCTTTAAGCTTGCAGTGAAAAGCAGGAACTCAGTCTGCTGACATCATATCCTGACCTGGCGGGTCTGAGTTTGGCAGCTCAAGACCTGCGTGTGGCTCTGGTCACTGTGTTCTTCAGGAGACTGTCGCGTCTTTAAGGAGAGGTCAGAGTGTCTGTCATTCCAGCGCGGGCGTCTATAAGGATCTGAGGTGTGGTTGGAGTTCCACCCTCTGGCTGAGGACGTCTTCCGCGGTTCTCTGCTGAATACCTGACTCCAAGGGTCTGAGGTTTGACTGATTATCCTACATGTTACTATGTACACAGCGATACTCTAAAATACACAGCACACTTTACATCGCTTATACAAGGCTTACTTCAATTAGGCAGAAGTTGAGGAATGCAGATTATAATATTAATAACACACTGTAGTTATACAGCGCTCTCCAGTGGCGTAATGAGGTACACGCCTGTCCTCTGTACAGAACTACTTCTGTAAATGTTTTTTGTTTGGTTTTGCTCTTCTTGGAATAACTCTTCTCCTCCTCCTCCTTCATGCAGTTCCAGATTAGCATCGCCAGATTTTGGAAGTGCTCCTGGAGTGTGTGTTCCGAGGCCCTCGGCCCATTAGCGACAGCAGCAAAAGCCATTCAGTGTGATTTACCAAGTAGTTCTTCATATGTAGTGGTGTGATTGGATATTTCACAGCCAGCCCCCTATAGCACTTTCATGATTGATATATTGCAGCTAACCTTTGAGGCTAACAGTTTATCTCCATACAGCTACACAAACATGTCTGCTCCTTTATATTAAAGTGAATATGTCTGTTTATTCTGCCATTAAACCCCAGAGTTGGCCCTGACAACTCGCCTTTGTAGTTTTGACTTCTGTGCGGGCTTGTTATCGTATGTAAATGTGATCTTGCTGTGGTATGTAGACACCAGGGTACTACCTCGTCTTTGTCTGGAGGTGCAGAAATGCCTCAGGAGGGCGCTAGTGAGAAAGTTCAGGGCAGTGTCAGTGTCTTACAAAAGACAGAATTCACTCACCACAAAACAGTCATTTTTAACAGACTCCTGGTGTCAGCAGCTGGTCACTGATTGTCACTACTGATCTTTCACTGGGGTTTGAGGGGCGTCTTCATGAATCTCTGGCTCACATGGATGTTGTACTGGTCGTCTGATGAAGAAGATGGGAAGGGCCCTGGTCTATACCAGTGGGTTGTGATTCCAGTACTGGGACCGAGTGTTTGCATGATTCGCTGACCCACCTTGTTCAGGCTAGAACCTGTCAATAATTATTCAGTTAACGTAGATGTTTGAGACCAATGAAGCAGAGATTAGTAATTAGAGTGCAGTAATGTCTTCTGTTATTGTCACTGTGTACGTTAAGATGTGGATGTTTGAGGGTTTTGTTGGAGTGTAATAATGTCTTCTGTTATTGTCACTGTGTACGTCAAGCCGTGGATGTTTGAGGATCATCCTCACTGGGAGGCGTTAATTCCTGCCACGCACTTGACAAGACCTCCTCGGATTGCACATATGGAGCATGAAATGCTGCCACAGATACTGTGTGTAAACAGACGAATGCAAAGCCGTCAACATAGCTGCTGAAGCAGAACCCCCCCCGCTCCGCCCAGCTCTGCCTAAACTGATGGGACTTTGTTTTACGACCGACTGTAGATGTATAGTGCAAATATTGCACTGCTATTAACACAGATGGCACAGTGTTCGGAGCTATAAATAATGCAGAAAGCCTTGAGAGCATCAGCCAGCCCTGATGTGCTGATGGACCACTCAACAACATGAACATGGATTGCAGCTCCATGTGGGATTTTCTGGGATTACGGCATTGGTATGATGCAATCCTGGAAAGGTGAGGGCAAATCTGGCACGTCCTCTGCTGCCGTGATGACCCACCTGACTGAAACAATCCCTCGTCAGGTCGTACTTGGGGGGGGGGGGGGGTGTTTTCTGGTATGCATTCATAGATGTTTCGCATCCGACCCTGAATGGTGGATCTTTGATTTGGCAAATCTCTTTCCTCTTCTGGCTGGCATGCAACCTTTTTACAACCTGGATCTTGGCTGGACTGCTCCAAGCATTTTGTGTGTGTGTGTATGGTGGGGGAGGTTCTGGTCTTGATGTTGGCAGTTTCCAGTTCTTCTGTTGACCATCTTATTGTGGCTGCTGGGTATCTGATGACTGGCACTGCCTACACCAGTGTGTCTTAAGGTTTTGCTTTACCCTATGGAGATACGTGGGTGTTGCTGTCCTAAAAGGCCTTAACGTGTTCTTGGGGCCTGTGTCTCATGAGATATGGATCTTCATGTAATACTGGACAAGCCGATATCGCTTTGCGTGTATATATTAAAGAAGGTCCTCACTACGTGGAGAGTTTGGTTGAATGTTGTAGGTTTGATCCCAGGCTGTTGACATCATTGTTTACGTTCTCCTTCTCCTGTCTTTTCGCGTCTTTTCAGGGACATTGACATGTCAAACAATCCTTTACAATCTTTTCTTCTTCTTCTTCACCTTGTTGTTGTTTTACATAATCACCGTGTTCTTTTACAAAAGGTTTCCACATAAACATGTTTAATAATATCAGCCGATTATCACTACATTGCTCATTTCTGCTTGCGATAGATGCTCTGTCAGAGAAAGTCATTATAGCGCGATAACCTGGCGGGTCTGTTTCCGTGTCTGGAGAACTGTTATGTTTCTCAGTTTTATAATTGTGTTTTAAACATGTTGGAAAAAGTACAATGTGTTCAGACAGACATGCATTTTATAGAGCAGACACCTTGATTTCATATGAGTCTGCTGGTGATCTATTAATGGCAAGACTGCTGCCTGGATGTGACACTGTTCCAGCACTGAATATGGTATTGTGTGAGTCTTCCACCATGGTGTTGCCAACAGAGAAGTTGGCAATCGTTTCAACCTGTTAGTCCCCTTCTCATAATTTCAACATCTGAACCCAAAAGAAAAGAATTACAGGGATTATTTAATGCAGTGCAATTTGCTGTATTTTAATTATGTATGTGGTAAAGATGAAGGTGGCATACAGGAGTGCAGTCAACATGCCTGATGGGTGAGGTGTACTGATGGGTGTGGAGTGCTGATGGGTGAGGTGTACTGATGGGTGTGGTGTACTGATGGGTGTGCAGTACTGATCATCTCTCTCTGCGGGTGTCATCCGTGTGCCCAGATTATGCAGCTATCAGGATTACACATGCCTCCTGTGTATTCCATTCCCCTCCCACACACACACACACACACATTTACACCTATGTTGTTTAATAGTCACCTTAGACTTGTAAATATCGTCATGACTACAGAAAAGTGAATATGTGAATGTGAAGTTTGCAGAACGTGCTTCTTCAAGAGAGGTCACAGTATACACTGTAGTGTACCTTATCTACCAAACATCAAAATCAACATCTGTGGTAATTTGGTGAGTAAATCAACATCAGAATGGTTGTTTGTTTTTGTAAGGATGTTTGGCCTTTGTTGTCCCTCTCCGCACAGTTCAAAGTTTGGTTCTCATTAAACTTTAATTGGAGGCAATTATGCTAAATCTAATCAGTCAAAAGATGTTTAGATTATACATCACATTACTGCAGTTCAGGAGAGCAGTGCTACTTCAGTTAATTTAATAAACACACACACACACATACTTTCGTCCACATCTCTCTTCCACTACACATCAATAAACACACGCATACAAGAAGCGATTTAATCTAATTTTGCTGACATTTCTAACTACTGATGCACTTTCGTAAATGGATAATGATCACATGATGTCTGTTTGTTTACATAACCACCCTGCCTTTGGATTATAATATAATCCAGCTGTTATTCTTTTATTCACTTGATATTGGAATTTGATCTAGCTCTTGCTCAAATATGTGTGAGTGTGTGGGTGCATGCGTGGGTGTGTGTAATTCAGAGTTTGTCCTGAGGCTGCTCTGCCAATCTGTTGTGAGGTTGAGCTGTGTGTGCTTCATCGGTCTCTCAGCACCTCTGCGTTCTCCAGACTTCCGCCGGAGCCCCTAGACGCCGAGCCATCAGACCACAGCCAGAGAGGCTGAGACCCTTTGCTCCATACTCTCTTTGTCCCTCTCCTGCGGTGTGTGTGTGTGTGTGAGCACTTCAAAGCCCACGTCTCCATCTCTCACCTGTCTGTCCTCCATTTTTAATCAGGGCTCTGCGTGGGTGCCTGGCATGGTGGCGTCTCATCGCTCTGTTTGGAATGCGGGCGTCGGCTTTCAGAAGCAAAAATCAAAAAGGGAGCGAGGGAGCGGAGAGCTGTGGGGGGGCTGGAATACCTGCACCTCTTTGTTTCAGTTCGGCCCTCCGGTACCCGGAGTCCTTTAGCATGTGTGCACCAGCGGAGGAAAATAAAAATGGAGGCCGTTTGGAACAGCATTAGCCCTGGCTGAGGAAGGCAGTGCCGCTCCACACGAATCTCGAAAGAGCCCTGCGCACTTTGGTGTGTAGGAATAGCAACTGTGTGTCCAGAGGGGAAGCTGGTTCAGTTCCACTGAGTCTAGTCCGGTCCAGTGCAACAGTACAGTGTCAGGGTTGCCTCACTAGTGCAACAGATGCATGACCTTCTGCTCGCCTGGGGTTAAAGGTTAAAGGGCTGTGCATGCACGAGGCTTGAGGTGGATTGGTGAAACACACACACACACACACACGCAGCTCTTCTGGCAGTGGCTGTCACTGTCAGAAATGTGAACTGGCATTCGTAGCCTCGCAGGGACGGACGCTCCAATTATATCAGGCTGTCACACTGCGCTCTCCAGCTGTGGACCTTCTCCAAGGGCCTTATGGGATTTAAAGTCCAAAGCTTATTGTCCTCTAAGCAACGCTGAGCTCCACTGAACTACACTCTCCATCAGTCATTCCTAATGAAAGTGCATAAACCAGATGGAGGACCTCCAGTCATTTGATCCATAAAGCACTTTATTCCCCATTGTGCCTGTGCATGGATTTTTATATTTTTGGAATAAAAACTCGCAGTCGGTAACATTCGAAAGAAAAGCAGTTCATAACAATCTCACATAGTAGTGATGAAAGTGCCACTATAAATCCCAAACTGTGTCCAACAACAGAGGTCTGTGAATTGGAGAATATACTAATGCTATTTGTATTTATTAGACAAGCCTCCAGTTTCCTTTGAAATGCTAGAAAGAGGCTGTTGGTAATGGCTCCGTGCCCCCGGCCCGTGTCTCTAGGAAGAGAAGGATGGGTTTTCAGATGCACAGACGCGATATGTTTTCAGTTTCCACGGCGTGGAGCCGTTTGTAGTCATGGCTGTTCGTGTGTGCAGACGTCGCCGCGCAGAGAAATGCCCCGCCCCTGGGCCTGAGTGACACACGAAGCCACCAGAGGCTGTCAGGATGTGTACGCGTCCTGTAGCGTAGAGCCACCAGGGGGCGCTCGCTGATGGCCCCGCTGTAAGGGTTCTGTGTGGGTTTAGACCCGATGCTACCTGCCTGTCTCAGATTCAGCTCAACCAGCCAATTGGAGAATGGCGAACAGGGGTCCTTCTCCCCACACACCACGATCCCCTGCAGACGCAGGACGATTTATCAATATATGAAAGGCCAAAACAGACTGTTCCTAGATCAGCTGTCTGATGCTGTGCATGTGATCTCGGGGCTTTAGTGTCTGTGCAGGGCCCTGCTCGATGACATGCAGGAAGTCCAACTGGTGCATTATCGCAGCGTGAGTGTGAAATCTCCGAACTGTGCGCTCTCTCTCTCACCTCGTTCTTGGTACACTTTTTTTTTTTTTTTTTTCTATTTCTGTCTCTGTCCCTCTCTCACTCGCTCTGTCCCACCCACACTGTCCCACCCCCTTTCTGTCGCCTGAAAGCTGATTAATGGCTTGGCTCCCTCCTGTTCGAGTGGTGCTCTTTAACAGTCGGGCTTCATCTGCCCGGCTTCCGCTATGACCTCGTCCATCCATTTAGCACATCCGTTTCCTGTCTCTGTCCACCGCGAAAGAGAGGGAGACCAGGAGAACAAATTAGGTGTAGATGAGTCAATCTGTGCTTAACTGAGCGAAATGAGGAAAGAGCGGAATGCACCTTATTCCCAAGCTTCTAGGGTTAGGGTTAGGCTTCTAGGGTTAGGGTTAGGCTTCTAGGGTTAGGGTTAGGCTTCTAGGGTTAGGGTTAGGCTTCTAGGGTTAGGGTTAGGCTTCTAGGGTTAGGGTTAGGCTTCTAGGGTTAGGGTTAGGCTTCTAGCTTCAAGTGGCTCTCAGAAATAGGAAGGAAACACTCTCGATCAAAGAAGACACTGTTAACGGCCATCGGTGTATTACAGTATAGATCCTATATGAAACACCATTTAGTGTTTAGAAGAGAGGGATGGGGAGGAGGACGGGGAGAGAGAGAGGGGGGAGGAAAGGGGGAGTTAGAGGGAGAGCAGAATAGAGAGAGAGAGAGAGACAGACAGACAGGAGAAATCACAGACAGATGGTATCTGGTTATGCTCCTACTCAATATATAACCACATATGAGTCTTATGGTTCATATTTAAACACGCACACTCAGGACCTGATTTTGCTTTAGCCTACCACTACCATCAGTAGTGTGTGTGTGTGTGTGTGAGAGAGACCAGGTGGGTACATAGACTTTTAGGTTCTTAGTATACAGTTTTACCTATGACAGTCTTGCCCTTCAAATTGTTGTTTTGCAGGCAAGGCTGAGGTATGTGTGTGTAGCACAGTGATTAATCACGTATGTAGTCCTGTCAGACGAGCCTTATTGCCACTTTCCCAGATGGGGTTTGAACCCAGACGCCTACAGGAAGGCACGGGTGGGCAGACCTGCATACACAGGACCTCACCGTTATGGGACTATGAAGTGTGAATGGCTCTGGGTAACTTGCAGCTCAAGTACACATTGGCTTTAAGAAAAGGTCTTTATAGCTGTGTACCTGAATGTGAGAAAATTACTGAATGAATATTAAGTTTGTCAGTGTTTCCCTGAATGAAGGTTGTGGCACATCCAGAAGGCTCAACGGTGCAGTCTGCCATCTCAGCCACAGACCCTCCAAGAGTGTGTGTGTGAGAGAGTGAGTGTAAGCACTCGTTTCCTGTGATCGAGCTGTTACTGTGTGTAGCCAGAGACACACTAGGTCACACGGAGGCTGTGACTCCAGGAGAATGTTATCACATCGCATGTGTAGGACACGCGTGAGACGTGTGTGTCTGAAATGACACTGAACCGGGTTGGTTCCTACTTACTGACCTTGTGGGTGTTCGATCTTTACATCATTCTTAATTACTGTGTGTCTCTCTCTCTCTCCCTCTCTTCCTCTCTCTCTCTCTCTCTCTCTCTCTCTTCCTCGCGCTCTCTCTCTGTTTTTGTACAGAAACAAAAGCTGAACTGGAAGAGCTGATGACGGACATCAAGAAACTAGCCAACAAAGTACGCTCCAAGTTAAAGAGTGAGTCCCCTCACCTCAGACCTGTACACCCAAGAGTGAGTCCCCTCGCCTCAGACCTGTACACCCAAGAGTGAGTCCCCTCGCCTCAGACCTGTACACCCAAGAGTGAGTCCCCTCGCCTCAGACCTGTACACCCAAGAGTGAGGCCTCAGACCTGTACACCCAAAGTGAGTCCCCGCCTCAGACCTGTACACCCAAGAGTCCCTCGCCTCAGACCTGTACACCCAAGAGTGAGTCCCCTCGCCTCAGACCTGTACACCCAAGAGTGAGTCCCCTCGCCTCAGACCTGTACACCCAAGAGTGAGTCCCCTCGCCTCAGACCTGAACATAAAGTCCAATTAGCTCAGGCTAATAAACCCTTCACTCAACCCCCTCACTGAGTCTCTCACTCTGTCTCTCTCTCTCTCTGTCTCTTTCTTTCTTCCCCTCTCACTTCGAAAAGCAGTTCAACACGTCTAAGTTGGTATTGATTAAGAACTCCACTCCTATTGTCACTTGGAGTTTTGCTTAACTAACAAGTGATGAATAGCGTGTGTGTGGTGTGTGTGACACCATAGACTGCTGCAGCTGCTTCAGGGGTGTGAAGGGTGTCCTTGCTTCGTCTACTGGTTCATTTGCAATTTCTATGGCAACAGTACATGTTTATTTAGGAAGGTGTTCTAATGCTAGTAGACTGTGTGGGTTTTGACTTTGGACCAACCCTACATGAGGCAGGAGGTCTCTGGTCAACAGGAACACATTTTATTTCTGCTCAGCTTACCGGGCCAAAACTGCTGCAATTTGGTCCGTGTCGGGAGGCCATTGGTGCCGCTGTTGTGGTGGGGGGGGCGTCACTAAGAGTAATGAAAGGTCAGGGGTAGTAGGGGCCATGGTGCTGGTCGCTTGGAGGCCTGACATTTAAAGAGTGTAAACTTGTTGGACTTGTCAAGTGTGTGCAGAGCCTCCTGGGAACAAGCATGGGGGAGCCCCACAAGAGTGAACACACACACACACACACACACACACACACACATACAGACACACTCACACACACACACACACAAGAATACTTGATCAAGGACTCATTGCTCATTATCCATAACTCTTCTGGATCAAATAATGGGGCAAAGCTTATAAACCAACTTATAACGCTGATTAAGGAGCCAAACAAAACCTGTTGGCAAACTGAAGAGAGTTTGGGGGGGATCTGATTGGCCAGTGGCATCAGGACCGTCAATGCACCTCACTGATCTCAGGCTGCTGAGGGACTCTGAGAGGTGACTGGGAAAGAGAGGGGTGTGAGCTGGGGAAGGGAGTTGTGATTGGTGGGTGGCGAAGTGAAGGGGATCGTTGATTGGTGGGTGGCGAAGTGAAGGGGATCGTTGATTGGTGGGTGGGGTTTAACTGGGTACTGGCTGGGGCCTGACAGAAACTGTGTGTTTGAGGCTTTGTTTGTATCTAAATGACGCAAAAAAATGGTGTTTTAAACTGGAAGTGCTTGAAGACGAGTATACGTTACTGTATTTGATTACCCTAAGAACCCTTAAGATCGTCTGAATGTGCAGTGACCCTCCCAGTGACCCCTGTCTGTTTGTCTTTGAAGGCATCCAGCAGACCATCGAGCACGAGGAGGTCCAGAACCGCTCCTCAGCTGACCTGAGGATACGCAAGACCCAGGTAATGGAGCTAGAGTTGATCTGAGCTCGCATCTCGCCAGACCTGTCTCGGAATGCCCACGTTTATACTCTCTGAAAGACCAGGTCCAGGGTCAGTTACGTCGGCCATGCCAAAAGAGCTCGTCTTGTCTGGGGCGCTGACTGAAGGCCTCTCGGGGCACAGGGAGATGGTACAGAAGTGATGCCGTCCATTATGTGATGCCGTCATCCTTCTGCCCAGCAATGAGTACACAATACATACACAAGGATTCTTCTTCGTCATCATCATTTCCTCCGTCTTCCTTGGTTCGTGGGTGTAGTGAATGTTTAGTGGCCACGAGCAGAGCTGGGCCAGACGAACACTCAGCATCTCGTGCTCATTGGTGTTTTTTCCAGATTGCTATTAGGTTTGGGTGACGGAGGCTGGGTGTGGTAGCATCATGGGAGCAGGTGGATGGATGGAAGCAGGTGGATGGAGGTTTGGGTGACGTGGGGCTGGGAGTGGTAGCATCATGGAGCAGGTGGATGGAGTAGCATTGAAGCAGGTGGATGGACGTGGGGCTGGATGTGGTAGCATCATGGAGCAGGTGGATGGAGGTTTGGGTGAGCAGGTGGATGGGGCTGGATGTGGTAGCATCATGGAGCAGGTGGATGGAGGTTTGGGGGTGACGGGGCTGGGTGTGGTAGCATCATGGAGCAGGTGGATGGAGGTTTGGATGGAGGCAGGTGGATGGGTGGGGCTGGGTGTGGTAGCATCATGGAGCAGGTGGATGGAGGTTTGGGATGGACGTGGGGCTGGATGTGGTAGCATCATGGAGCAGGTGGATGGAGGTTTGGATGGAGGTTTGGAGGGGTGACGGGCTGGGTGTGGTAGCATCATGAAGCAGGTGGATGGAGGTTTGGGTGGTAGGGGCTGGGTGGGGTGGTAGCATCATGGAGCAGGATGGATGGAGGTTTGGGATGAGGTTTTGGATGTGGGTGGGGCTGGTGGTAGCATCATGGAGCAGGTGGATGGAGGTTTGGGTGACGCAGGTGGGGCTGGGTGTGGTAGCATCATGGAGCAGGTGGATGGAGGCTTTGGTGACGTGGGGGCTGGGTGTGGTAGCATCATGAAGCAGGTGGATGGAGGTTTGGGTGACGTGGGGCTGGGTGTGGTAGCATCATGGAGCAGGTGGATGGAGGCTTGTGGGTGACAGGTGGGGGCTGGGTGTGGTAGCATCATGGAGCAGGTGGATGGATGGACGTGGGGCTGGGTGTGGTAGCATCATGGAGCAGGTGGATGGAGGCTTGGGTGACGTGGGGGTGGGTGTGGTAGCATCATGAAGCAGGTGGATGGAGGTTTGGGGGTGGGGCTGGGTGGTAGCATCATGGAGCAGGTGGATGGAGGCTTGGGTGACGGTGGATGGGGCTGGGTGTGGTAGCATCATGGAGCATGGATGGAGGCTTGGGGATGGATGTGGTAGCATCATGGAGCAGGTGGATGGAGGTTTGGGTGGGGCTGGATGTGGTAGCATCATGGAGCAGGTGGATGGAGGTTTGGGTGACGTGGGGGCTGGATGTGGTAGCATCATGGAGCAGGTGGATGGAGGTTTGGGTGACGTGGGGGCTGGGTGTGGTAGCATCATGGAGCAGGTGGATGGAGGCTGGATGTGGTAGCATTGGAGCAGGTGGTGGACGTGGGGCTGGGTGTGGTAGCATCATGGAGCAGGTGGATGGAGGTTTGGGTGACGTGGGGCTGGATGTGGTAGCATCATGCAGGTGGATGGAGGTGGATGGAGGCTTGGGTGAGCATGGGGGATTTGGGTGGGTGTGGTAGCATCATGAAGCAGGTGGATGGAGGTTTTGGTGACGTGGGGCTGGGTGTGGTAGCATCATGAAGCAGGTGGATGGAGGTTTGGGTGACGTGGGGCTGGGTGTGGTAGCATCATGGAGCAGGTGGATGGAGGCTTTGGTGACGTGGGGCTGGGTGTGGTAGCATCATGGAGCAGGTGGATGGAGGCTTTGGTGACGGGCTGGATGTGGTAGCATCATTAAAAGATAATTAAAAGATTCTAAACGTGTTTAAAATGACGTAGCTGTACTGACCTAACAGTATTGATCTACCTGTACAGACCTTTGTACTGACAGTTCAATTAAACTTGGCTATCAATATTGTACAACTATTCAGTGTTGTATTTGGTAGAACTGGTAACGCAATATCAAGAATGTAAATAGTATGGAAATAAATCTAAAAAGAACATATAATAATAACAAAACAGAGGTTTAAAATGGAAATACTGTAATAATTAAAGTAAGCAGATCGACATTGCGAGAGGGTGTCAGTGTCTCTTATTTCTCTCTCTCCCTCTCACTCTCTCTCTCTAGCACTCCACCCTGTCCCGTAAGTTTGTGGAGGTGATGTCGGAGTACAACGCCACACAGTCCAGCTACAGGGAACGATGCAAGGGACGAATCCAGAGACAACTTGAGATCAGTGAGCACATGCGCGTGCGCGCACACACACATACACATGTGTGCGCATATAAGTGTGCACACTCACACGTGCATACGAACCTGCGCACACCACACACACTTATGCACAGATTAATGCACATGACTGGATAAAGAGAGAAATGGAGAAACCGTATTAGCTAACTGAGAGCCTGCAGAACACAAAATGCTACACTTCATAATTAGCTTTGAGTTGGTGGCCCTCTAGTGGCAGGGCTATGCTACTGCACGTTATCTGACTGGATCCCTGTATGACTAATGTCAGTATGCACGGTCATGCTGTGTCTCATCTGTCACATCCAAGTGGCTCACGTTACCTTGGAGAAGTGGCTTCAATTACAATCACACAGCCACCACTGGTCATACAGTCATGGTGCGGTTAGTCCACTCTACAAACACAGTCCCAATTCAGTTTGAGATTCCTGGTGTGAACCTGCGTCTTGATTCTGAGCATACGTACAATCCAGATCCACATGTTGATGTGCCGAATCAACCTGACGAATCAACCTGACGTCACGTCACCGTGTGTTAATGTGACTTGTCAGGTATGGTGCAGAGCCCCCAGGTTCTCCCTAGGGGGCGCTGTTGATGGAGTAGCAGTCTGTCTCTGCCTGGCTGACAGGCCACA
>JAGXOD010000012.1:2962500-3037500 GCA_020368025.1 Brachyhypopomus occidentalis
GAATCGTGAGTGTGCAGCACCTCTGCACACCCCCTTGGTCTTCATCATCATCATCATCCTCCTCCTGCTCCCCTTTCTTCCCTCAGTCCTGCACGACACACACACACACTAGCGTGTTCTCTTCTAATTATGGTGCATCCCACATGCTGGTGGCTGTTGGTCCACCCTCCGGTCTGTAGGCAGTGGAGACTGACACTGTATGGAAATGCAGCTGCACATGGTGAATATGGATGGTTATTGCTAGAAGGCGCCCCCCAGTGGTAAAAGGCTAGATTGTTTCTGCACTAGATGGATATTTTGAAATAAATGTACAGAAATGAAGGGACTGGAGGGGTGAAGGGATTATAATCCCTAAGGCATCATGTTGAACCTGTAAGGCACATAATCTACCTACATATCATGTGTGTGTGTGTGTGTGTGTGTGTGTGTGTGTGTGTGAAGCTGGCAGGAATACAACTAATGAGGAGCTAGAAAGCATGTTGGAAAGTGACAACCCAGCTATCTTCACTTCGGGGGTGAGTAGATGAGCGCGTGCACACACACACACACACACACACACACACCATTCACATGATCTCGTTGATTTTGCACTACTAATATTACAGAATGCTGCAATATGCAAATGCACTCACTACCACGTATCAGTGGTTTGTGTTGCTTTCTGTGGGCTGGATGTGCTGACCAATCACAGACTCTCTCTGATCTTCTAAACAGGCCTGCTCTGTGTGTGTGTGTGTGTGTGTGTGTGTGTGCGCCACCCTCTCCTCTCTGTAGATCATCATGGACTCCAACATCACCCAGCAGGCCATGAATGAGATCGAGACTCGGCACACTGAGATCATTAAGCTTGAGAACAGCATCCGTGAGCTGCACGACATGTTCATGGACATGGCCATGCTGGTGGAGAGCCAGGTGAGACCCCCCTCCCCTCCCCAGCTCTCCCCGAGCTGCCCTCACCGCCACTGGGGTGACCCCACCCTCCCTACCCCTGCCAGGGCCACGGGCCTCAGACAGATGGCGTATCGCTAGGAGAATGATTTAGTCACACTGCTACCCATTGTCATGGCGGTGTACGCACACACACACACACACACTCTCTCTCTCTCTCTCTCTCTCTCTCTCTTGCTAATTGCTTTCTTAAACATTCTGTGTATTTTTGAAAACAAAAATGTACATTGAACTAATTATTTTAGAAGGGTCTTTTTGCAGATGAGGAGGATCATATAAGCATTTAGTGTTTTGCTCTGTACAAGTGAGAAACATGTCTGCTGGGAATTTGTCTTAATTAATGCGGCAGAACGCTCTAAAGTGGTGTCAAGAATGTCTCGTCTTGTGAATTCTACCTGAGAATTACTCCATCAGCTTAATGGTGGACATTTCCAGGAAGTGCAAGACTCTATTAACACAAATTGATTTCATTTAATAATTAATCACACTAACCAGCTGAGCACCATCTCTGGCCAGCACAGAGTTCGCCTGTCTCTTCCTCTCTCTTCCTCTCTCTCTGTCTCTCTCTCTCTCTCTCTTCCCCCCTCTCTCTCTCTCTCCCTCTCTCTCTCTGTTACATAGGCCTGTCCTGTGGTCTGGGGTTTGTTCTAACCTCTAGAGGTAATTCACTGGTTAATCCTTACTTGTGCATGTACCTCTACCTGCAGTGAATTAATGTCAATCAGTTGAATAATTTCAAGCTGTTCACCTTGTCTTTCTAATGAGCAGTCTAGTAATGTCTTGGGGAACAAATGACCATGTTTTCCATGTCACCTGATAAGAAAGTTGCCTTTCCCTTCCTCTCCTGTAGGGGGGGCTCGTGAACAACATAGAATCGAATGTGCTTAATGCACAAGAATATGTGGAGAAGGCCAGGGACGAGACCAAAAGCGCTATTAAAGTGCAAAAAACAAGCAAGGTGGTGAGTAAAAGGCTCGACGTGTCCACCACTTCCCTCTAACATAATCTTTCTCCTCTCTCTCTCCCTCCCTCTCTCTGTTTCTCTCTGCCTCCCTCTCTCCCTCCCTCTCTCTTCCTCTCTTTTCCTGCTCTCTGTCCTTCCTTCCCTCTCTTCTCTTCCTCCTGTGCATCCCTCGCACACCCAACATCGTTCACGTGGGTGCACACTCGCGTGTGTGCACGCCGATCAGGGGGAGATGATCGACCGTATAGAGTACAACGTGGAGCACGCGGTGGACTATGTGGAGAGGGCTGTGTCGGACACCAAGAAGGCCGTGAAGTACCAGAGCAAAGCGCGGAGGGTGAGTGAGAGACACGTGGGGCGTACCACTCCCTCCCGCGGGGCGTACCACTCCCTCCCGCGGGGCGTACCACTCCCTCCCGGGCCACAGCCGTCGTCTCTGCTCTTCCATGCCGTATGTGTCGTGGTGTGTTGTGTTCTTGGTTCCTCCATCCGTGTGTGGTGTGAAGGGGTGCGGTGGGGAGGATGTGTAGTTATGTGCATGGTGTTGGACTGGGTGGAGGGACCGCTTTGCAGAACAGACTGAATCAGTCACACATGACGAGGCCGTTAACACAGTGTTTGGAGTACCGTTAAAATGTAACATAACACGTGCCAACACTGCATTACACCACCGCTGATACAGTGTCAGTACTGATTACATGGTGATATGGGCTGTGTAGTCATGAAGTCATGCTCTGTTTTTACCATTTACTGACTTTGCACTGACCCTGTACTTCTGGTTCATAATTGGTGTGTCAATACAGTGTCACAGGTCATCACAGGTCATTACAGTGTCACAGGTCATTACAGGTCATCACAGGTCACAGGTCATTACATGGCACATTTCACTGTAAATAAGGGCGCGTTTACTCTGTATAAGTGGTGATGTAACATTGTGTTACCAAACAGATTATTATTAATAACTAATGTATCTGTAAAGCGCAGCATGTAAAACTCCCATAATGGACAAAGCCCACGCTTCATCCGAAACATTTCAACTCTCCTCAAAATGTTTTTTTATTTTTATTTTTTGCACCAAAACTCTTCAGACAACTCAACAACGCCCTGATAATAAATGATAAATGCACAGACGGTATTGAGCAACAACATTAGCTTGTGTTTTTCTGCAGGCTGCAGCATCGTGTTGTAAACTGATAGAGAGGGAAGCGTTTCTGCTCTGCCTCTTACAGTGGGCTCCAGTGATGTTGCCTAAACCATAAGGGAAGTAACTCAAGAGATTAGCGTACGCGCCCCTGGCAAGCCGGCCTCCTGCTCGTGGGGAAACCGTTTGCACTGGTGGGATCTGTGATCAGTCCATTCGACACCAGACCGAAAAGAACTATTCACCAGACACCATACTCTCCCCTCCTCGGTCCTACTGAAGTACCGAAACTCGCGGCTGTCCCAGACGACACCAAACCCGGCCTGCTCCGGTGTGCCCTCTGGTGACGGGGAGTGAGAGTGTTGTGCAGTGTGTTGAGGAAGATGATGTGGGCATTGTTACTGAGGGTTCGTTGCTTCAGTGTAGTGGTCCGATTAGGCTGGACTCGGTGTACCCACACTCCTTCAAACACAATGCAGATTTGGGTCATTAGTAAATGGGTGTGGCATTTCCAAAAGAAATACGAGGATTTCAGTTTTCAGTAACAGGTCAGGTGAGATTTGTGTTTAGTGTGTAAAACAAGTGGGTTATATAGTTGTAAACTGAGCGTGAAGCAGAGTATCTGTGCTTGTGTTGTAGTGTAGCAGGTCAGTAGGTCATACCTGTGCCATAAGTAGCACTTTTCAAGGCTTAGCAACTCAATATTACTCTTTTAAATAATGACTGCTGAATGTAATAGAAAGTGAAAGTGGTGGTTCTTGAGTTGATAACATGTCTTGCCTACCGTCTAAGGAGTCCCACTTTCCTCCACAAATAGACGTGTGGCCTTAAGACAATAAATAATACATGACTTATAAACCGGTGCTCACAAATGCGACTTGGTCAGCCTATAATGAGTGGCCGTGTTGGTGCTCTCCCATTGGTCATTTCCCGCACATGTGAAGGACTTCCACACCCCCCTCTCTGTTCCCCTGTGATCTCCACAGAAGCTGGTTCTGTTAGCCGTCTGCGTGGCAGTCTGTGTGCTCATCCTCACCATCTCTCTGGCTGCCGGGCTCAGCTAGCCAAGGGGACCCATGGAGCCGGCCCCTAACCCGACCCCTAACTCTTGGGGTGTTCGTGTTACCACACTGTGTGGGGACTTTACAAAACAACAACTTCCCCCTTCCTGCTAGAACAGGCTAAGATGTGTTATTCAAACCTGTACACAACTAAACATATCTGTAAGCGCTGAATTATTTTGCATTTTATTAATGAATATAGAAAACAGAAGTTCAGAAGTAACTGACAGTAAATGAACCACCCAGTGGGGGACACACACCTCACTCTCCTCTTCTCTGTCCTCCATGTTTGTTTGATGTCTTATTCCTTTGCACCTTGCAGTGTGTAGTGTGTGTACATGCACCAGTGGCATGCTGGAGACATTCCCTTCTGTGAAGATATTTAACGTCTCTGTTTGTGAGGTCTTATATGGTCCATTTTACATGTGAACGTTCTACCTGAAGATGTGACTGAATTTGCAGTTCTGCCCAGTTCCGAAGCCCCTTTGTGTTAAATGTTTCAACCTGTCTTCTAATACAAGTATAATAAGATTGTACCCTTCCACTCTCTTCTCACGCTGCCTGGATTGTCTGTCTGTCTGTTTGTTTGTTTGTTTGACTTGCAGAAGAAAATTATGATTATTATCTGCTGTGTGGTTCTGGGGGTTGTTATTGCGTCCACAGTTGGTGGGGTCTTGGCCTGAAACGCCCATCATTCACAACACGTACTGATCTCCAACAGCCCACACACACACACACACACACACACACAGAGAAACGACACGAAAGCACCGTCCCAGTGCACTACCCAAAATGACCTGCAGGAGGCAGAGCTGCTTCTGTTCACATGAGGCTCCATTGTGTAAATGTGCAGTACTGCATTGTGTTGCTCTGGATGTCGTGTGTCCTTGTACAGGGGGGAAAAATAAAACAACAAAAAACAAAATGAAATGTATTTTTCACCAAATGTCAAAGTTCCAAAGCAGAATAAAGGTGGTGGAGTTCTCGCAGAAATCAACATCTTTTCCACTGCCATCACTGTCTGTTTCCATGGTGCTGGGAAAGTGAAAGTAAAACAACTAAATTTTCTTTTGTTAGTATGGTGTTATGTAAGAGTCAGACAGACGGATGGTATGAGAGCCCCTAACAACGGCAACGTTAGCCACCCTACAGAGTGATCCCAGTATATCATTTTAGACTTTTGTTTCCATACCAAAGTTTTCTATTGAACGCACTGCTGAAGCTCCATTATTAAGACCTTACGTGAAGGACTCCTGTCCTGGGGAACCATGTGCTTCCCCTGCTGGTCACATACTGGGCCTGATTTGGGAAGGGCTTGATGATTGGAGCTTGGTGATTGGTTTAAATGCGATAACTCAAAGCTTGGTTAGCCCCGCCCCCTTCCCCATCAACACACAAACACAGTCTGGCTTCAGGTGCATTGTGTTAAGGATCTGGTCATTCACTTGGAAACATATCAGAGTAAGAGATGAATGTATTTAGGTTGTTTTAAAGTTTAGGAAACCAATATTTAGTGACTTGGGTTGGGTTGATAACGGTAATACTGAAGGGTCTTGAAGAGGATGAAAGGAATCGGCTTGATCTGACCTGAAAGACCCAACATGCACAGCAATAGCTCCGAACACTCGTGGAAATGTTGCTGGGTTGCTGGACAAAAGCTTCTGTTTGGAGTTGGGGTGGGATGGTCGTTTGTGGGGCGTGTCCATTATCCACCCACACGCGGTTACTGCTTCTTTGGAAGTGGCTGTAGGTTGAAGTCTGCCTTACAGCCATGTCTCTGTACAACCGTGTTTGTGCATAAATTATTAGGTGTGTGAGTGTGTGTGTGTGTGCTCGTTTGCGTTTGTTCAGTAATTGTGTGCGTGATCTGCATGGGTGATGGTTGTGTGCATGCCTAGCAAAGGTCAAGCTTTGTGTGTGTGCGTGTGTGTGTCTGTGTATAAATACCCATGATCTGCCTGTACTATGCCATGTTGTGTCTTTGTTCTGTAGAAAGTGTACATTACTATAGCACTGGGGCAATAACCCAGTCTAATAACCAATAACCCAGTCCCTCTCCTCACACACTGCCAGTGTTGCATACCACACCATGTAAACACCTCGTTGTGACTCCAGAATGTATATGATTGGTGGAGCTGTTTCGGGTTCAGGGGCCTGCTGGTCCTGCCTCATCTGATCACAAGTGTCCCAAAGACTCAAGTGAGCGAGTGAAGTGCTGCTCCTGTGAACTTGGTAGAACCACATCGCTGTGGACGCCACGTTGCCAGCTGGTTCAGCCGGACTCGGATTTGCAGACGAGCACAGATGAGACGACCAGACCAGCGTACATGTCACTGCCTCTTTGATGTAACTGAATGTCATATGTTTGTTTGGTTCTTATTAAAACTTGCCTGAAGACCACTCTGGCTGTCATGAGCCTGTGCTTCTTGTGTTGAACTGCGTTGTGTTGAAACATTCAAGTTTCTTAGATGATTTTCTTGAAAGCCGAAAGAGGAAGAGGTTGAGTGACAACGGAATCGCACCCGCCACGCTGCGCCACCCCAGGAGGGGCTCACTGTAAAGCTTGAATTTAGCTCTGGGAGGCAGATCGAGGTGGAGAGAAGGGGAGCTGTTTTGGGGGAGGGTTTGCCGAGCTTCAGGATGTAGGGAGGTGCCTCGCAGTAACGGTCTCATTTTCTTTTGAAAGTCGTTTGCCTTTCGACATTTTATATAATCTAAGAATAAAGTTTTTTCATTCACCAAACCGATTCTCAGCCGTGACAATAGATTTCCAGGATGGCCGGTAAGAAACTTGACGTCGTACCATAATTTACTTTTGCTACTAAATGTAGGCTGCTACTTTAAAATACACAAATGTGGAAAAACAGTTTTTTGTTATCTAAGTCATGATATCTGTTTTTTCAACATGCTACTTTCCCTAGACGAATATCTTAAACGTGTACGAACTACGTTTAAGGATAGTTTGACAGACCCTGTGATTAAACAACTGCTGGATGATCTGAAAGACGAGAAGGTTTTGGGGGACGAAGAAGTGGAATCGATCCTACAGCAGAATCCACAACGAGCTGATCGAGCACGATGTTTGATTGACAGCGTTACAAAGAAAGGCCCTACAGCGAGCCGCATCCTGATAGAAAAACTACGAATACGCGACAAAAATGTTTACGATAAATTGCAACTTGGTACACTTCCTGAAGGTGAGATACAATGGGCAACAATACTCTAAATGTAAATAATATATATATATATATATATATATATATATATATATATATATATATATATATATATATACACACCATGGAAACGTCACCCAGGCAGGAGCAGAGACACACAAATGTGCTGCTGTCTAAACCTGAACTGACAGATCACAAACATGTTTATCAGAAATGGCACAATAACCCCTCACACAGTGGGGAGTGACCTGGACATTTCAGCATATCAGATGTATCATATACATGTTAGCTGTGCAAGTTAAATGCTTCTGAAATTGTAGGAGGAGGAGAGAAATCTTTTTGATGTAGCGTAATGTATATATAATGTATGTATTTGTATCTGACTTTAATTTTCCTATGTTTTCGTAGATGAACCGATGAACAAGGTAATGATGAGAACTAAAGATGTTTCACTCATGCATTTACATAACAGAGAAACACATCCTGTACATCCTGACGTCACATAAAACAGTTGAGTTTACAGCAGAGATGAACAGATGAAGGTTAACTGTCTTTCACAATCAGACTTTGGTCTCTTTGTTTTCCTCGTCGGTGGTCCAGCGAGTGGAGGGACAGGTCTCCAGCCCCTACGAACAGGAGGGCTTTTCCCCATTACCTCGTCAGCATGAGAAGGTTAGTGTGTAGACTCCCTAGCTGCAGTTTGTTTACAATATTGGATGTACATTTTCAGAACTGAACTTCGACCACCAAATTTAACTTGGTTATTTAGCAATACATAATTCTCACTTCACATATTTGTGGTTCCCACATCATGGTTAGTACCACTGAATTATCCTTAAACCAACCAGCAACAAAGTAATTAATAATATAAAGAATGTAGACTTTAATATCACTTGATGAGAACAACAGGTCCCAGTTTATTGAAGATCAACGTTGGTGTACAATTGAGACACTCTCCAGAGGAGGGTCCACAGGGGACGACCCCCAAATACCCTCCAGAAAATGCCCCAACACGCATACAAAGAACTCATATTTTTATGCATGTTCGTCTCCCAATAAATGTTTTTAATTACCTCATAAACTGGCCTAAATTCAACTTTATATGACCTGAGTTGGTTCATCAGTGAAGTAGCAGGTGTCCAAAGTGTTTTAGAGCAGGGAAACCACCAGACTGTGCTGGACTCCAGCCCTCCAGAACCAGAGCAGTTCTGGGAAACCACCAGACTGTGCTGGACTCCAGGCCTCCAGAACCAGAGCAGTTCTGGGAAACCACCAGACTGTGCTGGACTCCAGGCCTCCAGAACCAGAGCAGTTCTGGGAAACCACCAGACTGTGCTGGACTTCAGGCCTCCAGAACCAGAGCAGTTCTTCAGCACGTTTGCAGTGTTACAGACTATTTGTGTCAGTGTATGATTTGAGTTTTTTTCCTATAGGAGGAATACGCGATGAGTAGTGAACCACGTGGTGTGTGTGTCATCATCAATAATGAGCACTTCACTAACCCTCTCAACAACCGAGAAGGTTCCAGAAAGGATGCTGGTCTGAATTTCTGTATTCATTTTTAAAACACATTTTAAATTTATAAATTAATTAAACTGGAATATTATAAGATGCTGATTTGATATAATTAAAATAAGTATTATATGTATAAGATGAATAATGTGACTTTGCACTAAATGACATACTAAATCTTATATTACATGTACAGTACTTCAGGTGATGTCAAACACAGGCAACAGTTTAATAACTGACCAGAAACACAGTAATAGATCTATAAACATCCTGCTTTCTCACAATAACCCAAACCTGTTCTTTTTTATCTCTGTTTCAGATGCTCTAGAGGAAGTGTTCACGTTCTTGGGTTTTAAAGTAGAGATGCATAATGACCTGAGTGCAGAGAAGATGAAGGAACTCATGCTAAAATACAGCAAGCAGCAATATCATGGAGACTGCTGGGTCTGCTGTGTGCTTAGTCATGGAAACAGCGAAGGTGTTATAGGATGTGATGGGAATCTGTGTCCTACAGAGGACATCTTCTCTCCATTTAATGGGAAAAACTGTCCCACTCTACTAGGCAAGCCCAAAGTTTTCTTCATCCAGGCGTGCAGAGGATCGAAAAGACAGGAAAAACTTCTGCTCTCAGATGATGCTGTCACTTCTGACACGGGAAAAGAGTTTTATACCATCCCTAAAGACTCTGACTTCCTATTTGCCAAGTCAACAGTTTACGGCTATGAAGCTTATCGATCTCCTAAAGAAGGCTCATGGTTCATTCAGTCACTCTGTAGACATTTAAAAGAAGGAAGTGAGGGGTGAGTTTGTCTGTGTTCTCTGTCTGTGTTTTCAGAGCACAGTGTTTGCGTGTTAGACTCATAATTCATGTCGTGTGTCACATTCATGTTCTCCTATAGGGGTGATGACATCCTTACAGTCCTGACCAGAGTGAATGACGAGGTCAGTAGGAGTGAGGGAACGGAGGAGGACAAAACCACTGGACAGTTGTATGATGCAAAGGAAACTCCAATTTCCTCGTTCACCCTGAGAAAGAAGCTCGTTTTCAGAAAACCATAACTGTCCTGTTAAACACCTCAACTGTCACCGTATCAACTATTATCTGTCCTACATTAAAATAATGAATTCTAATGTGACCCATAGATTTACAGTAACAGAAGTGGATACTTGGTTTTAAACCCCTTGTTTGGTCAAGTCTCTGCTGTTCATTGCTGTTTGTACTACAGCCCTGTTGTCTGGTGTCCAAGTCTGTGTGTTTGTACAAGTAACACCTGAACACACTAACCAGGGGCGGGTTTTACAGAACACAAGGAGGGACCCAGACTAACAGACAGCACATGGCTACATAAACAAAACGGACTTGACAGGTGGGGGCGGGACTATACGTGACATGTCCTGTCCAATTGGGTGAGCCATGTGCTTTTTCCACAGAGCACTCTCCTAGTGTTTGAGTCTTCAGTTTTCTCCCCAGCATTCCTCTTGTTCTGTTGGAGCACAGTGGTTTGCGCCATGCTCTCTCGTGTGTCCCAGGTTTGAATGCCTGTTCACCCAATTTAGTTGTGGTTCCCCTGTTTGTTTGGTTTTTTTTTTGCACGGATGAGGATTTGAGCGGCATGAGTGAAAAACAACATAACAGTCTACCCCACGTAAGGTTTTTGTAGGTGAAATTATAAGAATAAATATGTCTGAAATTATTGTATTACTATCTTTATCGTAATTGATTCCACGGCTAAGAAGCAGACTTGACTGAATTAATTTCGAAAAAATATTTTTTGTGTTTTCGGACCCTTTATTTTGACAGCCTGACTTGAATTTACGTTCCGGAAATAAAACAAAAGGCTAAGCCCTGGGTTGACTGTCAACAGGGACATTTGACATTCAGTTGATCCTTTTAACTGCATCAGTCTGGGGTCGAACAGATAAACAGTGCTACCTGTCTACGCCGTGGTAATTGCAAGATAAATCTTCTTAGTATCTGAAATATTAATATATCTATCCTGTGTTGTTGGTCCTTTCGTTAGCTAGCTTCAGCTTCCTGGTTAGCTAGCGAGTCAGCTCGTTTCCTCGGTAGCTGAACTTTTCGAGCGTCGCTAAGCGATATCGGTGGTTGTAGAAGCGAGCTAGAGGAGTTCGTGGCTTAGCCGGCTAGTTAGCTGTCGAATTCTCTTCGGTGGCCTTCAAACTCTTCAAATAACACCGTCTAATTTATAGCAACGATATGTGATTGCTACTAGAAAATCTGCACCTTTTTGTCCTTATGACGATAGCTAACTGTACCTGTCAAACGCAGAAAGCCAATTGTCATCGTTTGTTTTGGCTGTGTGGCTATGTAGCTAGCTAGCTTGCTAACTAGCCAATTTGATTCGGTATTTACCGAACGAAATAGCTAACTAACATTATCCTTTCCACTTTAACTAAAGAGGTCACCTTGAAATTTGCTCCAAAGTTTTTATCTAGCTAGTTAATTTAGCTTTCTGTGAGTTGACATTAAGTTGTGCTGTTTGGCACTATTGGCCTTATTGGACATTATCGCCTTATCAGTGTCTTAGGTCAAATAAAAAAAATAAATAAATATATATATATAAAATTTAAAGTTTACAGATAACACAGATGATTGATCATTTGGGCTCCCAGGTGACACTGCAATAAGGATATATATTCCACTATAAATATAATGCATAAAGTACCTTAAAAGTAGTTAGGTATTTGCTGACAGCCTTTGTGAAGCTGCTTTTCCCTGGTATTTATCGCTGCTGTAGTTCATTGTATTTCAATGTGCAAATAATGTTTAAACATAAATAACGTCGGAAATCCGTTGCATCATATCATTTCGCCTGCCTTTCCTTCCTGCAGGTGTGCCAGCCAACAGGGAAGAATGAGCTCTCAAACCGACCGCAAGGGCATCCATGTGGATCAGTCCACTCTGGTGTGTAAGAGAGGATGCGGTTTCTATGGCAACCCTGCCTGGCAGGGCCTCTGTTCCAAGTGCTGGCGGGAGGAGAACCATCACGTGCGTGCCAGACAGATAGAGGAGGACCGGGCCCTGGCAGAGAGGTGAGAGAGGTGAGGGGTTGTGGAGAGGTGAGGGGTGGTGTGGAGAGGTGAGGGGGGTGTGTGGAGGGGTGAGGGGTCTGCGTGAGGCAGAGAGATAGGACACTGCTACTTTACAACCCTGCCCTGATGACTGGAGTGGCTGGAGAATATCATTGTTCCAGTATGTATTTATTTAACAGAAGTTTGGTATGACAACAAGGCCGACAGTGAGTTACATTAACTGTTCAGTTAACTGCCGGTCATTGTCCAATGTCCAGGAGCAGAAGCTGGATTTGAGGCCTGCAGTTGAAACCCTCTGGTTTGTTTGTCAATCAGACTGCAAAGAGAAGAAGAGGCAGCCTATGCCACTGGCCAGCAGAGGGCGCCCTCGGAGGCCTCCACCACTCACTTGGCCAAGGCGAGTGACAGGAGGATGGGTCACAAATCGCGCACTGTTCCTGCAGTGAGGAAGCTTTTCAGCGCGTCTCCTAAACCTTCCCTGGGGAGAGGTAAGTGTTGGGGTTGGGGGCGGAGCATTTACACAGTGTTGATATGAGTGGGGGTTGGGGGCGGAGCATTTACACAGTGTTGATATGAGTGGGGGTTGGAGACGGAGCATTTACACAGTGTTGATATGAGTGGGGGTTGGGGGCGGAGCATTTACACAGTGTTGATATGAGTGGGGGTTGGGGGCGGAGCATTTACACAGTGTTGATATGAGTGGGGGTTGGGGGCGGAGCATTTACACAGTGTTGATATGAGTGGGGGTTGGGGGCGGAGCATTTACACAGTGTTGATATGAGTGGGGGTTGGGGGTGGAGCATTTACACAGTGTTGATATGAGTGGAGGTTGGGGGTGGAGCAATTACACAGTGTTGATATGAGTGGGGGTTGGGGGTGGAGCATTTACACAGTTGATATGAGTGGGGGTTTGGGGTGGAGCATTTACACAGTATTTGACGTGGTAGTAACATTTGAGGCCTGCAGTCTTCCACCTCCTCCTTGTTGAGCATTTTCGTCCCTGGTCCTAAAGGATCCGCCCGCTGTGGTTTAATCTCGATGTGCCAGTGCTGAAACACTCAAACATATTCAAATGACGCACCACCAAATGGGGTCAAAGGTGCGACAGTAAGATGATGATTCAGTAAGGTGCTGCGTTTCAAACAACATTCTTACTGGAGCGACAATGCTGGGTCTGTGTTTCTTTATCTGTTCGGCGAGGTCCTAAAGGGGGCAGCCATGATTGGCCCTGTGAATGACCCTGTGAATGGCCCTGTGAATGACCCTATGATTGGCCCTGTGAATGACCCTGTGATTGGCCCTGTGATTGGCCCTGTGATTGGCCCTGTGAATGACCCTGTGAATGACCCTGTGCCTGCCGTGTCAGCGTAACATGGTGTTGTCTTCACAGACAACAGTGCTTCTATTTCCTGACTAAGACCGAAAACAAAATGGTGGAAATGCTTGAAATGTGTTTGGATGGGGGAAAAATAAGAAAGCATGAGTCAGAGAAAAGAGGATTTCCCAAAGTTAAATGGGCAGTTATGTGGGACAGTTGGACGCGTGTTGTAGATCGGGTCATTTCTGACTTCATTCACTATGTATTATGTTCAAATGTATTCATGGTTGTAAAACTGAAAACAAACTCATGGTTTACATTATCCGGTTATTGTTTCTGTGCAACCCTGTCGATATGTGCACTCGTATACTGAGTGATCACTGTACCTCATAGGCTGCTAGATGTCTTCAACATTCAGTGACTCCATTTATTCTTTGCTTCTGTTTTCCATGGACCTCCCAGGATAGGCAGGTGGGTTGGGCATTGTGTACTAATGTGCTCCATAAAGTCGAGCCGGGTACTGGGGTTATGAGGAAGCTGTTGTTTGGCCTCCAAAGCGGAGGGGTGACCGTGGGTCAGAGGTCGCAGTGTCAGTACCGTGCAGGATGAACACGACCCGCTTTCATTCTTCCAGATGCCACGGGGGCGGAGACACAGCCAGACCCCGCCCCCTCCCTCAGCCAGCAGCCTGTGGTAGAGTCGGACCAAGCCACCAAGAACTTCATCGACTTCCTGAAGACCCTGCATAAACCTGGACGGGAGATCTTCAGACAGTGCCATACCTTCTACCACACTGTGGCCTACAAGAAGGTACAAGAAGTTTGACAAAAGTTTTTTTTCTCTCCTATAAGAGGAAAGCCAGTATTGTGTATATGTTTGTCTGTGTAGGTTTGAGTGGGCATTGTGCAGAAGCACCATTGCTTCAACAACACATTATAGTTATATAATGTATATAATGTACATTATATAACGCTGTTGGAATGGGTTCATAGTTTTTAGTCTCATTAAATGGTTGTTTCCGATCATTTATAATCGTGCATCGTCGGCCATCTCAGCAGTAGGATTCCTGAGAAGTTGTTTTACTTCATCTGCACACACAGTCAGTGGCGGGTGTGTTGAAGCAGCAGAAACAGGAAGCTAAAGGTTCTGTTGAGGACAGCACTGATTGCTTTCTCTTCTGGTTCTGTTGCTGACACGTTTACATATGGCTAGGACATTTACATATGGCTGACAGGTTTACATATGGCTAGGACATTTACATATGGCTGACAGGTTTACATATGGCTAGGACATTTACATATGGCTGACAGGTTTACATATGGCTAGGACATTTACATATGGCTGACACGTTTACATATGGCTAGGACATTTACATATGGCTGACACGTTTACATATGGCTAGGACATTTACATATGGCTAGGACACTTACATATGGCTAGGACATTTACATATGGCTGACACGTTTACATATGGCTAGGACATTTACATATGGCTGACACGTTTACATATGGCTAGGACATTTACATATCGCTGACACGTTTACATATGGCTAGGACATTTACATATGGCTGACAGGTTTACATATGGCTAGGACATTTACATATGGCTGACACGTTTACATATGGCTAGGACATTTACATATGGCTGACAGGTTTACATATGGCTAGGACATTTACATATGGCTAGGACATTTACATATGGCTAGGACATTTACATATGGCTGACACGTTTACATATGGCTAGGACATTTACATATCGCTGACACGTTTACATATGGCTAGGACATTTACATATCGCTGACACGTTTACATATGGCTAGGACATTTACATATGGCTGACAGGTTTACATATGGCTAGGACATTTACATATCGCTGACACGTTTACATATGGTTGGGGTGTATTGTAGCAAGAGCAAAGGGTCCAGAAATCAAACATGATGTTCTGACCCACTTATACTCAAAGTCAACATGCGTCCTTAATAAACAGCTAAACGTGAGTCCTGCCCACTAACAGCTGCTGATGTGAGAGTGTGTGGTGTCCCTTCAGGATCTTGGCGTGGAGGAACTCACTGAATCTGTACAGGACTTCTACCAGAGCCTGTCTGACCATTTAAACACCCTCTATAAAGGTAATAGCACAACAGACTCACTGATTTGCACACTATAGGGTTCACCATGGAAACAATGCAAGACTGATGTTACACTGAACTTGTGCTGTATATGATCACGGTCAAACTCGCTCCCTCACTTAACATCTGGGACACAGGGGGCGCTGTGTGGTTGACACTCCCATTTTGATGTTATGCAGCAAAATGACAAATTTCCATTGGCCAATGGACCAAAAACATGTTTACCTAATATTAAATGTGATATTTTGGCTGCAAGTCTTTGAAGTGTTATGTGTGTGTGCATGTGCACGTGTGTGTGTGTGTGCACGTGTGTGTGTGCACACCAGGCACTCCAGAGCGAGTAGAGGTTGTTATGGATGAAGTTGAGAAGTACCTGATGCTGCATCTGTACGAGCAGACCTTCTGTCCCCCATCCTCTGACGATGAGGTCAAAGATCTGGCCATCCAGAAGAGGATCCGGTAGGTCCTTCAGGCCAGAGGTGGCCGCCAGCTTCCTCAACCCCCACTGGGAGTCTTATATATGATCTTAGGAATATGACTACCAAGGTTACTTAATGTAAAAACTGTTTCCGAAAGGCATATATTAGCATATATAGCTAATAGTGTGTTGTGTGTGTGTTGGGTACGTGTGTGTGTGTGTGTGTGTGTGTGTGTGTGTGTGTGTGTGTGTGTGTGATACGTGTGTGTGTGTGTGTGTGTGTGTGTGTGCAGGGATTTACACTGGGTCACTGTTCAGATGTTGTGTGCCCCACTGAATGAAGAGATTCCTGCAGTGTCTGACAGTGTTGTGAAGGCCATTACAGGTACGGCACCTGTTCCTCAACAGAACTGTACTGAAACACTGAGTCATGTGTATGAAGACTGAGGCAGCGTGAGCGTGAGGCGGCTATAGTGACTAAATAGTTTCAGTTGTCTTTACATGTTTGTCATTTTATTGGAAAGCAACGTGAATTTCCTCCTCCATGAAATGTGCTGTACGCATGAACTTGCCCTGCCATTCAGGGCTTGTTTGGTGGTGCACGTGTTTGGTGGTTTGGTGTTATACTTCCAACCATGTCCTTACTCCATGTCGCTCTTTGTCACGTTCGTTGGTGTCAACCTCCTTTGTCCAAGACGCCTGCTTTACCTACGAGACATCTCTTCTTGCTTCTAGACATCATCGAGATGGACTCGCGGCGCGTCCCGCGGGACAAGCTTTGCTACGTCACCAGGTGTAGCAAACGCATCATCCACGGCGTCAGACACACCAAGCGGGAGGCGGCCTCCGCCGACGACTTCCTGCCGGCGCTCATCTACGTGGTGCTGAAGGCCAACTCCCCACACCTGCACTCCAACATCCAGTACATCACCCGCTTCTCCAACCCCGGGCGCCTCATGAGCGGAGAGGACGGGTACTACTTCACCAATCTGGTGGGCGTCCCACTTTACTCACTTCCAGACTGGTTACTGTTTTTGGGAGTCGTCTCTAGCATTTGAGAAGATGCTTTAAGCTTTAATTTTCAGTGACCACACACACACACGTTATCAGTGACCACACACACATGTTATCAGTGACCACACACACACTATACAGAGAGCTGCGGTTATTTCGACGCTGCTGAGCTGTGTGAGGTTTGCTTCGGGTGAGTGATGTCAGGTTTACCTTCTCATGCTTCGCTCCGAACCTGTAAAGGCCCAACAACATTGTGAACCACGGCACAAAGCTCTCAGGAGACCTGATTAATAATGCTGTGTCCCTCTGTCCCTCAGTGCTGCGCTGTAGCTTTCATAGAGAAGCTGGATGCTGAGTCTCTAAACCTGAGTCCTGAGGACTTTGAGCGCTACATGTCTGGCCAGGCATCTCCTGAAAGGCTGCAGGGCCCTGGAGGGTCCTCCTCCTCCTCCTCTTCCTCACAGAGCGGCCCTGAACCGGAGCAGGCAGGAGCGGGTGTGGCGCAGACCCATCAGCGGCGCGACCTGGACCTGCTGGGGTCGCGCCAGGAGCAGTCCAGGCACAAACCCGAACGCGACCTCATCGATTGGAGCGACGGTATGGAGCACTCCGTGCAGGACGTCCTGGAAGGCCTCCAGCTGGAGACACGCCCCCCGGAGACACGCCCCCCGGAGACACGCCCCCAGCCCGCCTCGACTATCGACTCTGACAACACTGACAGTGAGGGCCTGCCCCCTCCTCTCCAGCCTCAGGTGTTTGCAGGGTAACCCCGCCCACAGCCCCGCCCACTGACCCGCCCACACCAAATGGTACATTGACTGTTTTAACCTTTCTCTCTGTGGGTGGTTGCCTCCTCTATTTATCGTTTATCTACCTTTTTTGTCTTTCCTGTATTGGGGAAGAGATTTGCACATGTTCTGTTACTGTTGAGCTCCACTCAACAAGTCTTTAATTTGAGCTTCACCAGTTGCAGTAGAGTTGGTCAACACCCGAGTCTCCACCTGCGTTACGTACACACCTGTGGTGCTCTTCCATCTGCCTGAGGGTTATTTAGGAGAGACGTTAGTAAGGAGCGAGCAAGCAATAACCTGAATAATCATTCACATTTGAGCCAAAATACCAAGAAAATCTTTGTTGGCAAGATGAGGATTAATGTTATTATAATAACTGTAATTATAATTATTAATATTAAATAAGGCCAACATGTACTTCCTGTGGGATATACATATATATCCAGAGCCACTCTGAGGCAGGTTGGATCTCACTGTTGAGCAGTGCTGTAATTGACATTTTGTGATTTTGTTTGTTTTTGCAAAGTGCTTCTGTTTCTGGTATTTCTAGACTCTGCTGTCCACTTTGAGATCAGATGTCTCGTAACTCCTGACGACAAACGTTAGCTGCGACGGTAGCCTCAGATACCTTAATGGTGCGGTCTGATTTAAGAGTTGCTCGGAATGAGGCTTTAGAACATTGTCTACCACCTTCGAACTTTCACCTTTTTGACCTGTGTGCAGGATGTTTCTGATGAACCACTCAGATGTCGTAGCGTAGCGCAAATGCAGCTCCAGGCAGTTTGCTAAGCCTGGTCCATCGGCCTTGAAGCTTTCAGCGTCGGTGCGTCCGTGAGCTACAGGAACTGTGTGACCAACCGCGGGGCCCTCAGGGGCGGCATCTGCACGGGGGTTGGCCAGCTCTCTTTCTCTCTCTCTCTCTCTCTCTCTCTCTCCTTCCATAGTAGCTTTCACTCCGTGACTGTGAAAGCAGGTCGGAGTAGCCATTTTAACGCACTTTTAACCTCTCCGCCTCAAGGAATTGCAGCTAAATCGATCCATTCTTGAGTTCACACAGGTCAACATCCTTATTTCAAGAAAAATACAGAAGAAAAATAAAAAAGTCTGGGTGTTAATCAGGGATTTTCCTCGCTGTTCTGTGCAGGTGTCTGAGTTTGTTTAGAATTTAATCTTGTATGTTAATGGATTTCATATTTATTAGAGTATTTAATTGATTTGTGGTTATGCTGGTGGATGTCTTTACAACCAAGTCACAACAGCTCTTGTACTTTTAATATTTATTTTGTTTATTATGAAGAGTAAATGATTTATGAAGTAAGGGTTATATTGTTCTTTTATGGGCGTGGATACCATGCAGTGTCATTTTAACCTGTGTTGTCTAATTTCTGAGCTGTGCATCTTATGCTAGTGTTATGAGAGTCATCATATATACTGAGACGCTAGTTAATTCCCAAAATGTCACTTTTTCAGTTCAGAGCCTGACACACTACAGTCTAGATGCCTTATGTAGGTTTTATTAAGCTTTACATGATAGACCTCATGCATAAACAAAACCTTGAAAGCTCCAACAGACGTTAACCAGTTGTTCTATGGGCAATAACACATCAGGTCACTACAGTTCTCCAGCGCTGTAATCTACATTAAACTGGGAGGTTTCCGACTAGAGCATTAAGATTTAAATCAGATGTGAATACGTGAGAGGCGAAGTGGTTTTTAAGCAGTTTATCTTTAATGTGGATACTGGTCTCCTTACCAGTCAGCTAGAAGTATTGATCCATACAACCACCTTCAGTATCAATGTTGTCTTAACCAAAATCCCATTATTGGCTTCTATAGAGTTCTATAGCTGTGTATGTTAATAAATAAATCACTTAGTACTGAATGGACAGTGTGTGATCCCACCTGTGCATGTTCCAGACATTGTATGTTACACTGCTGGTGGGTGGTGTTCCAGGGGTGGTGCTCCAGGGGTGGTGCTCCAGGGGTGGTGCTCCAGGGGTGGTGCTCCATCACTCTGTAACCTCTCAGCCTACAGAGGGAATTAAAGCTTACCAATGAACGTGTGTCCTAGTTCTTACAGTTCCCTGCTACAGTGTCCCTTCATTAAACCGAACGTGCAAGCAGATGTCGACTTCAGGAGGCATTTCCACGTATTCTTTGCCTGTGCGTGTGCACCCGAACGCTCTTTTCCTGTTTTGTTACCGTTTTGCAAGTGAAGCAAAAAGAAAGGGAGGAACTGACCGGTCCCCTTAAGACAGAGGAGCGATGTTTAACCCCACTGCAGACGAGGGCAGGACAGACGCGGGCCACAGCGTGAGCAGAGCCATGAACACCCTGCCCGTCTCCATCGGTGAGTGGGGGTGCGTGTTCAGACATGCACGTTGTGGAAAGAGTCGTTTGCGAACCTAGACAGCTAACGCCGCTGTTGTTTCATTTTGTAGCCGTGCTAATGTTGCTGGGAAGTGTGAGGTGCGAAGGTACGTGAGAGCCCTACACTGGCTTCTATTCTTTTATTGATTTTTCCCTATAAACTACAGCTACACACTAATAGCTAAAACAATTTCTTTTTTTTTTCTTATTTAACAATATTATATGAATATAATGTATTATGTTATAAAGACACAATTTTTCTGAAACTGAATTTATTACATTATAAATTTATTACAAGATTACATGACTGAATTCATGACTCAAGATTTTTATTAACCATGACATGAAATGTATTATTTGTTCCTTGTGAAGTTATGGATGGGTATGCTGACTGATATGGGCTCCTCTGAATGCCATTATTGTCGTGGCGCCCTTGTGATCTGCCATGGTTAAGGCGTCCGCGTCTCCTGCCTGTGCAGAAGTGGACCCCACCCCGGTGCCGGTTCCGGCTCTGGCCCGGGTGACCGGTGGTGAACCCCACCTCTTCTCGGGAGAGGACGTGCAGCTCGGGTGCAGCGTACCCCAGGACCCTTTGTCGAGCTGGCGGTACCGGTGGTTCCTGAACGGCGTGTTTACGAGCTCCGCTGAGGTGTACGACCTGAAGAACACACACGTCCTCCAGACGGGGAAGTACACCTGTCAGGGCGAGAAAGATCTAGACGACTGGCCTTATATGATCCGTTCACTTCAGAGTGACGTGCTGGATGTTCACGTGGACGGTAGGGTTCCACGCACTGCTGCTGGAAGGAATCAGCGGTGGTGTTTAATGAAACTAAGGGCTCTACTTTCTTGTGTGGAAGAAATGTTTTCATGACGGGTATAAAGTAGTACAGCTACACGACGAGGTTATAATGAATTAGGTGTCATTAGCCAAGCAGCTGCAGTGGTCAGTCCAATGACGTAACCTCGTTCCTTCTAAGAGCTGGGCGTGAGCCCGTGAGCCTGTGTGGGGAAGATGTCATCGTGGCAAGGACGCGTGTTCAAACTAAATTGCAAACCAAAATTCATGGACAAGGAAACAAGACGGACTAAATAAATTATCTTATTAACAGAATAGAAAGAAATATTTCAAAATGTATAGCTTAAATATTTTATGAATGGTGTGGAGAGTAGATGGTGCCTTTTGAAACAATATATACTGCTTCAAAATCAGTTTGCAATAAGACAAGAGAAATGGGGTAATGGGGTCCTTTAACAAATAGCAATAAGTGTGCGTGCACTCTACATAGTTCCACCAGCCCATCTTGGCCATGACCACAGAGCCCTAAAACCTTAACAGTTTGGACAGTTTGGTTTTCTTAAGACTCTTCAAGTCCTCTGAATGAAGTGATCTGGTGTTATAATGCCATTATTTGGTGTAGATCTGTTTCTAGGTTGTATAGGTCACCTTATCCTTCCTTTAGTGTAACCTGTCCTGCACTGGTAGGTGGTTGGGTCCTACTGCAAGCACCAACGGAACCGCTCGTTACCGAGGAAGCACTGATCCTGACCTGCCGCGTCCGTGATGACCCCCTACTGGTGGAGGTGAACTTCTACAAGGGTGACGTGAAGATCTGCAAGCAAAAGAAGAAAGACCTGGTCTTCCCCAGTGCCACATTGGAGGACCAAGGGACTTACTGGTGTAAAGCCACGTGGGTTCAGGACTTTAAATACCAGTCTGCCCAGTCCCTGAAGGTTTCTGTGATTGTGTTAGGTATGACACCTTTGACCTAACAACGGTCAAATACATTTGAGCAATATTTGCATTAATGTTATACAAACTGCAGCGTCAGAAGCTGAAACTTCTGTCTCCAGATTCAAATACACACACACACACACTATCAGGACTCTTTCACTAAATTAATCCAGCGTGTTCATTTTGAACCTTCCTCGAAACCCCACAGCCATTTCAGCAATTTCCTTCCCTTCTCTCGCCCTAGATAAACTGACGTCTCCGGTCCTGGAGGTCGACCACGGCGAGGTGAACCTCATTAAAGGCAGCACCGTGGTGCTGAGGTGTTCCACTCAGCTAAACGCCAGAGAGAAGGGCCACACCATCGAGTACATCTACATGAAAAACACCACATGGCTGGGACCCTCATCATCCCGTGACACATACACCATCCAGCGGGTGGAGGAAGACGACGCTGGCGTCTACACCTGCAGGGTCCTTGTAAGGGTTCTGAACCTGGAGAGGTGGAGTAATGAGTTGCCGCTGAAGGTTGAACCAAGCTATTAGCCCAAACACTGCTGAAAATGTAAGTGCCCCAGACATTTTTGATTGGTTCTGTTTTTAAAATGTTTTTACTATATAGAAACACGGCAGAAATTCACAACCTAAATGTTCTCCTGGAAATCAGCTAAATTCCAGCTAAATTCAAACAGGACCATGTATGGTAGGTTTGAAAATAAATTCTACAGTCTTTGCCATTCTACAATCTTCTCGGTCCATCCACGTACAAACATCAGGTCATGAAACAAATGTCATAACTAAGAAATAATTCCCCTGGTCCCTTAAAATGGAGGGTTGGGTATAAAAGGGGGTTTATATTCTACACTTGAACCTGCCAGTAGAGGTGTGATTACAAAATCATTGCTTCATTTCTAACTTCAAGTAGAGTTCTAATTCAATATTCTAATTCTAATTCTAATTCCAATATTAAACAAAACATGTTTGGTTAATATTGTAATAAAACTTATATATGTTGTGCACCTTTTCACAAGTGAAATAAATGATCAGGCTCTGTTATTACTGCATTTGTTGTTTTCCAAGAAAAAGGCTTAATGACAATAATATTTTCTTTTTGATTTTATTATACTTTACAGTTGTCTCATTAATGTTCATATAGCAACTGTTTTCTTTGGAATTTGTATTTCATAAATCATAGTTACAAACTGATATAATAAACATACAGCATTGCTTCTACAATATACAGTATGCAAAGTGAAACATCCTTCTTATAATAAGGTGTAAAATATTTGTTTGATGTCTTATTTGTCAGATGCAGCCAAGAAGTGCTAAACTGTTGCAGATAACTGTATTATATTTAAATGTTTACATTACATTGAATGTCATTTTGTACATGAGGCAAAATGAAATCACACGATAAGTTCACTCCAGGAATGACCGATCTCCTCTTGGTTCTAATTGGTTTATAAAGATGTGCGGGTCATCTAAGCAGTGATGTCAGTAATATGTAAATGTAATTGTTGTCAAGGTGAGACTACAATCACAGCAAAACATTAAAGCATATCAGCTCTGCTGCTCCCAAGAGCATGTAACGTACACATTCAGTGACTGTTATTAAACTTTACAGAGCTCACACATTAAGACCACTTCTGAAAACCCACATTGGAGGATCCTTTTCAACACCTGGCCTAACTCACCATACTATAATGCCCAGATACTCCTCTGTGTGAATATTAATAGTTACTCTGTGTTCTGGATTACATGTGTTAGATTAGGGTTGGAAGTAAACTTAGCAGGATGGAATGTCTTCAGTTGCAGGATCACCAGGTTGAGATTAGCATTTTGCATAAATGTTTACATTTGCATAGATTCTTATATTTGCATAGAAGGCAGCATTTCCTTAGAGCCTGGCACAGATGCCACGCAGAGTTCAGCGGAAGACCCTGCCCTGTGTGTCAATCAGGATACAGCAAGAACCCTGAAAAGGTACTGTCATCCTCACTGCTGGAATAGGCACCATTCCAGTCTCTCAGAGTCTCCACCCACACCTGGTCTCCAGCAGCAAGCTTCAGAAGAACCAGACTGGAGGCCTGGTCAATGTCCTGGGCCTGCAGGGCGTCTCGCGAGCGTAGTTTGCGTACGCCGTTCACCACCAGGGCCGCACGTAAGGGCTTATTCCTCACCGTTATCTGGTATGAGAAAACGTAAACCCCAGGGTAGGTGCAGTTGAACTTGCTCGTGGCGACGTCGTAGTGGTTTTCTCCGTTGTAGAAGATCTTGTCGAAGCGCACTGGTACTCCCGACGCTGGGAAGGATTTGCTGGGGTAGAGCCCCACGCTGAAGGCCGACCGCACCCGCCCCACGATGTCGCTGGACGTCCCCTTCAGACCTCGAAGACCTCGGTCGCCACGTCTCCCCTGCGGTCCCCGTTCACCCTTCGACCCCCTTTGACCTCTAATTCCCATAATTCCTTGAGGCCCTTGGGCTCCTGGTTCCCCTTTGGTTCCTGGGTTTCCAGGATCACCTCGGTCCCCTGGTATACCAGGGCTCCCATGTACCCCGTGCTGCCCTGACGGACCGGGGTCACCCCTTGTCCCTGGGGGCCCGGGGTCACCCGGTTCACCTTTCTGCCCCCTTTCTCCCAGCAGGCCACATTCTCCCCTCTCACCCTTCTCGCCTTTGTCTCCAGTGGTTCCCGGGGCTCCCAGAGGTCCATCTTTGCCCGGCTCGCCTCGATCGCCTTTAGTCACGTTCTGACCAGGTTCTCCTTTCTCACCTTTGGTGCCTGTGAGTCCTGACAGACCTGCCGCCCCTTTCTCGCCTTTGAAGCCTGTCTCACCTGTTTGAGGGGGAAAACAACCTTCATGCAACGTTTAAGCATAGCGGTTACAAACGCAGCAGCCAAGCGCTAGGCGAGCACCTTTCACCCCGGCCTTCCCGGGGATCCCTGAGGTGCCAACAGCTCCAATGTTTCCTTTCTCCCCTTTGTCTCCTATGAAATTACATAATCACATTATTAACCAAATTTATGCAAATTTATGCAAACTTAGAACTATAGAAAAGCAGGACTTCTGTGCACCCACAAAAGCCTCTTGCCCACTGTTCAGAGTTCCCACCTTTGTCTCCTCTAAATCCTGGGGGGCCAGTTAGGCCTGTAGCCCCTGGGGCACTTCTGGGCCCTGGATCTCCTTTTTGACCAGGAGGTCCTGCAAATCACATTGGTCAAACTCTGTTTAATAAATACGATTCATGCACCCTTGGTCTTTACCTAGTTAGGTAAGAGGAGGTGTGTGTATGTAGGTGATGCCCTCTGGTTCAGGAGGAGGCGCAGTATATTTCTGTAGATGGCGGCTTCCTTACCTGGAAGGCCCACGTCTCCCTTTGGCCCCTGGGGGCCGCGTTCTGGGGGGCAACACTCACAGACGTTCAAATAGCACTCGTTGTAGTCTAGAGTGTAATTGTCCTGCGCACCACTGGGTGGCACTGTGGTGTCTGTGTGGTACTCTACATAGGCGTGTCCTGGGTCGCCGGGACTTGCTGTGATAAGAGGGTGGTGTTCTTTTTGCTTGGTGTAGTGGGCGATGCGTGCAGTGACTGTAGGTTTGGTGTGAGTGGTGGTCAGGAGGTCACGTGGGGGCTTCTTGGTGTACTGGTACTTTGGCCGTTGAGTCACTTTAATTGCTTCAAAAGTGGATGACAGAAGCAGTACAGATATTACCAGGAAAACTGACTGACTACAGATCCCACTCATTTTATATCTGTGGATAAAGAAAGAAATCAACAGTAATGTAAAAATGCAATAGATATTTATATTAAAGCCTATATGTCCGTCATCTATAATCAGTCATATACAGGTTTTGGCATTATTCCCTCAATTTATTGTTGTAATGAAACTTCTGGACAATTATACAGATTTTGTTCTTCTTGAATTAATGACAAATAGGTTCCCAAAAGCACGTTGTACAGTTTTAGTCTTATTAGTCAATATTATGAAATCTTTGGTTTAGGGCAGAACCACTAGAACTGAGTTTAGGATCATCAGCGAGACCTGCAGCACCTCACTGAAGAGATGATGATGATGATGATGATGATGATGATGATGATGATGATGGTGGGTTGAGTAAATCAAGTGAATCAAACCGGCTCTGGGATGGAAGCCTGCAGAGCGCCATTAGCAATCGATGGATGTTTAGACTTTTAGATAGGTATTTGTTCTGGAACCAACATCCCTGAAGTAATTTCTCCATCTTAAACAAGTACTCCAGGCATATATTACGTGAGAATAAAGCTTTGATTAGTGACAGACCCTTAACTAAACAGGTGACGATCAACCAAACCCAAAAACGTAAGGGAGTGTGAAACTCAAGGCCACATTAACGCTCCAGTACCCCAAGACTGATCCATGCAGAACCCTGCAACGCTGGCCAGGATTCTTTACTTCTCCTGTGTATGGTGCTTTTGTGACAGGGGATACAATGGCCTCATGAATCACCCCATCCATCAGGACCAGGCTGGTGGCAAGACCTGGTGCACTGGGACAGGTCATCCGATATGGGAAGAATTCCTTCAACACCTAACCCAAGTCCAGAGAGGTTAGGAGCAAAGAGGAGGTGAAGCAGGGACTCAGGTCAGGTCTCCTCCACCCACAAAAATGGACGATTTGTCTTTTTACATTTGTTACTATGATACAACAACTATAAAACTTAATCAATTTTAAATCATTTGTAGGAAAGGGTAAAAATCAAACTGAAAAGGAACTGCATCCAGGACAATGTATATATATATCTCAAAATACCTTTTTCTGTCTGGTTTACCTTGTTTAGCTCTACGTTGCATTCGTTGTTTTTTTAATATATTTATGAATATATTCATTAGTGCTAACTAAAAAAATGACCACTCAAGGTAATATGTGTGTATACACACGCACTACCATCAGTGGTTTGGACACATCTGTTATTTTCTATTCAGCACTCACTATAATTTTAACAAATTATGAAATGTTGATATAAATAAAAACTTTCTGGTGTTTCCCAAATTCCACAATTCTGTTCTTTTCTTTTACCTGCTGAAAATAATGAACTCAGACAGAGGATGAGAATATCAGTCTAATCTGTTTGGTGCTACTCCAAGAAAGCTTTTGGCCTAAAGAGCAGTGATAATCTCAGTCACTCAGCATAGCCAAAACCTGAGATGTTGTTAGAGGAAAGAGCTTATCTAACACGTCAGTAAAAAAAAAAGTAGTAAAATGAAGGTTACTAACACACCAGCGAGGCTCTAGGAAAGGCAGGACATCCTGGCAGACATCAGCCGACACACACACACCTGTGTGTTTTGAATTCAAGTACTTTAGACACATCGATGTGTACATGAAAGCCTCTCGTAACCACATCGCTGCGTTCTCCCATGTAAGGAAGAATCTCTTAAACTGACTTGGGATCAGTCCATGGACACCAGGTGAGCTTTGTCTTTGTCCGCAGGATGCAAACAGAGATACGCACCAGGGGCATACGAGAGAGGGGTCTGTCGGGGGGGGGGGGGAACGCCTCACCTCCACCCGCTGATGTCACCTCCACCTGCTGGTGTCACCTCCACCATTCTGCCACTTCAATCACAGTACTCCCTTTACTCCTCTCCATGGAGACCGAGGGCCCCCTCTGAGCCCACCGGTGTAGCCTGGGTGCTGGCTGGACCCCACCACCCCACACCCCCACACCCCCCACACCCCCCTCCGAGGCCTGAGACAGCCAGGCCATACTGCAGGAGACGGTGGCCCGTATCACAACGCTAGCCCAATAAACCAGCCCCTGGATGCAGCGAAGCAGACAGGAGGTTTTGAGTTATAAGGAGCCTTTGATGGCGAGGTTTAAAATTGCATACAGAAAGCACTAGGCGTGTGTGCACATATGAACACATGGTGTCTCAGGGACATGGTGTCCCTACGAACGCCCCCCTCTCCCCCATCATGTGGGGAGAACTGGGGGGAGTTTGTCTGCCATCTGAGCTCGAGGAGCCGTTAGCCCCCCTGGTAGAGTGACACTCTGAGCTCTGCTCCACTGGTACACTGGTAAGCTCTTAGTACACCTCCCCATTACCCTGTGAAGAATGGACTGGCTGTTGGGACACTGGTGCAAAAAGCCTCTCTCTCCTTATCGCTCTCTTTATCTCTCCCTCTCTCTTTTGTCTACCCCTGTCTTTTCATCTGATTTTCCATACTGTTTTTTTATTCTTGTTTTACTAATAACATCTTGGTAGACTTGTAAAAATTGCCACAAAATCTGCTACCCATCAACATCGAGCAGCTGATTAAAACATGAAATATGTATACAGACAAGTCAGTTCATTGGAATTTTAACAATCAGTTAAGCGTTTCCCAGCTACACGCCAAAGAATCACGTTGTTCAATGTGATCAGCGTGATCAACGGTTCAGAATGATCAATGTGCACGTACACTGCCTAAGAGCAGGCCCAGAGAAGAAGAAGGTTCTGGAGAATGTACAGTATCTGACCACATTTTACAGCCTGTGCTATATTGTTAGTGTTCGGCTTTGCTAACATCATGCACATGGATAGTTTATCCCATCAGCACCGTCTATAGTTCAACGTGTGGTTAGAACAGTTAAAACTCCAAACCTATTGCCGAGAGGACCAGAGTTCTGACCACAACACTATGGACTATCATAAGTGACATTGCTAAAATAATACAGTCTATTATGCTCTTAAAACCATGCAGTATGCCCTATAATGGCCACCCTTGCATACAGTGTAATCTATTAGATACAGAAATGAAACGTGCATCTCTAGAAGCATCAAGGAAAACTACTTACCGCATGTCAGTCTGCGCTTGTCTCGTGTCCTTGGGCTCCTGCTGTCTCCACCTGATAAAGACCAAACCTGTGAGGGGGAGGACGGGCTCGAATCAGCCCCGAGTTGTGTATATATAAGTCATGCCTGGCGGGGGAGGGGGGTGTCACACACTTTCTGGCTGTTCGTAATCACACATGCACACACACACTTCACTGAAAGGGAGGACGGCATTGGTTCTGCCCCAGTGCTCTACAGTCACCCAGACTGAACCTCAACAAAGTGCTGGGCATCACTGTTACCACAAGAGGCTCGGAAACCTGACCCAGGTCCACCGAGCCCTCAGAGTCCTCAGAGCCCTGGACACTTCATTCACCTGTTTGTCCCCCCCCCCCCCTCTCTCTCTCTCTCTCCTCACACTCACAGCTGTTTCCTCATCCTCTTCACCCCTATCTGCTTCAACTCCATCAAAATGATTGCTGCTTTCAAGATCCACTGGTTCTGTACAAAAAGTCAGGAGTCACATTTGGGTCTATTTTTGTTGGAGGAGCATTGGGTACGCTTCTCGTTTTTAAAGACGTGTTTGTTTTAAAGGGTAAACCATTAATCCCTTCAGACTGTAATTGTCTAACTGATTTCTAGTTGCATCTGGTGTGTTTTCTGTTTTAGGAAGAGGTGCTAGGCTTGTTTATGAGGTAGGAAAGATGTATTTGAGAGCTTACTCACATCTTGTACAACCCAGGTTTCTAATGAGGTAACTGAATTTACTGAGTAAACCTTCATATTTTTGAGCACTAGTTCAGTGAGTTCTGTTTTACACCTCCTCTCTGTATCCTTATAATTCCACAGAGGTCGCCTTTTTGCAAGAAGAATAAAGAATTGTTAAGAATGCAGAGCCTCACGCTGGCTACTGTGAAATATTTCCCATTTTAATATGATTGTGTCACCAAAGTGCCACAAGGGGGCGGTGTTTGACATGTTTAGACTGCTGTGTGGAAGGACCATACTGTCGCAGTATTAGATGGCTACCACGCAGAGCAGAGCAAAGTCATTCATTCGCGCAGTTGAGCGTTTTTGTTATGAACTGCAAGTGTTAAATGGCCCTTATTTTATTTCAAAGTTTTCACAATTCAGATTTGAATATTCAAAACTGGGATGTCATTGACCATTGCACATGAGAAGAAGTATGCATGAAGTATACTTTCCCAAAATAACAAAACAATATTTCTATCTCAGCTGCCTTTGTGTATGTACTGAGTTTTAACCGTCATGGTTTCGATAACAGAACAAAAGAGCAGATTATATAACACACTAAACCAATTCTGTCAAGAGACAATTACAACCGCCATAAAAGCATCTGTTTCCATGACTACTAGCAACAAATGCTTGCTATGATTATTCCTATGCCCAAAAGAATAATATGGAACAGTCCTTTTTACTGTGCTGATCTTAGACTACCTTCACTGTCCCCAGGACTCACATTTGCCATTGTAAGGCAAGCAGCATAACTGTTCACAGATCAGTGAGTGAGACCATCCCTGTCTCTGTGTTTGCTCACCTGGGTCAAAACCACAGTCACTCCCCAGTGCTGTTGCACATGGCTGTTATACCTAGCTCGCTAATCTCTACAAATCACTCATTCACAAAGACGTCATTTGTAAATGTACATTGCTTTCATTAGCGTTTTGGTTTTGTTGAATATTTTTTACTATCAAAACTTTTGTTGTTGGTTACTGGATCAGGTATCCAATGAAAGCATCTTCTAAATATTTAATTATATAAGACCACATATAAAAATACCTATAGAAACAGAATTAGAACAGAATGTCTTAGAATTAATCCAGGAGATTGTGATGAACTAATTAACCAACTCAATTGAACTAAGGCAGGAAAACAACTGTGAAGAGTTGTGATTAAGGGCTGAAGATGGCGGTGAAGATGGTGGTGAAGATGGTGGTGAAGATGGTGGTGAAGATGGCGGTGAAGTAATCTCTTCTGTGCGCAGCTTCCAGCCCCATTATGCCACGTGCTTCTCTCCACCGAGGTTAGTTTGAAGCAGACAGGCATCTCCTACTTCAGACCTGCTGAAATATTGATTCTTCTTGATGCAGGAGCTTTGGGTGAACACAGGCCAAAGTGGGCAGCTATGGCAGTCTGTGTAGCACTCAGACCCGTGTCCTCAGAACCATGTCCCCACATCGCTGTTCTCAGACCCGTGTCCTCAGAACCATGTCCCCACATCGCTGTTCTCAGACCCGTGTCCTCAGAACCATGTCCCCACATCGCTGTTCTCAGACCCGTGTCCACAGACCCGCATCCTCAGATGGGGGAAACACCACGTACCTTTCTGCTGGTGTGGTTGTGGGTTTTTCATGGTCTTTATTTTTTCCTTATTCTACTTTACATCAGTTCTTTTTCTTTATCACATTTATCTTGAATGGAGGATTGACACCCTGAGCCCCACATTGTACCCATATCAGACTTTGTGAACAATTTCTGTGGATTTAAATTTGGTCCTTCTTAGATAAAAGCAGCTTTCTAACCAATGACAAATATTTTATGGCATTTATGCTGAACAATGACATTAGGCATGATGGGGTTATTTTCAGACATAAATGTACGAAAAGGAAACATCTATACCATATACAGATGTCTGTGGCACTTAAAAACATCTAACGTAAAGTGTAAAGTGTAAAGTGTGTGTGTGTGTGTGTGAGAGAGAGAGAGAGAGAGAGAGAGCGCTTAAGGTAAAATCAAGACGCTGTTGTTTTTCTAGTAATCTGCTGACACTGAAAACAGGAACGAGCTTGGAGAATGCGATGGAACATGACAAGCTACCGGTGAGTTAACAGTGATTCGACAAACACCCCCCGCGTTGGGTCTCTCGCTTTGCTTGTACCAACAAAAACACGATCGGAGCACGTTATGTAAGATCTGTCGCAAAATAAACAACGTTCACTTAAAATCCCCAACTTTCCACGTCCCATCTACAGCACGCGAGGTAAGCAAAAAGGGAGCATTAAACGTTCTGTGTCCGTGCTCCTCCGTCAGTGCGGCAGCGCACGTGGCCGATGACGTCACGCACTGTACTGCGGTGCAGCATCTTGACCGAGGAGAAGCAGATAAAGGGTAAACTCTGCGACAAAAGGGAAGGGAAGTTGTTGTATATAGATATTAACAGTGTGGGACTTTTAACAGACCTTGCTATCAACGCGAATAATTGGCTCGCCATCCGGAACGTCTGGGGTGTCTGTAGAATTTTTTCACGCACGGGCTGTTCGTGGATAACCCCTGCTCTGCATTTCACCTGCACAACCTGCTACGCACGCACGCACACAAACAAACACACACACACACACACACACAGGTGAGAGGAGGTGGGTGTGGTGTCCGACCTAAAACTGACCTGATATACCTGAACTGGCAGAACAGCTTTTTCGCTTCAGCGAAGCAACGGAACAGCAGCGCGAGGGCTTCTGCGAACAGCGTCCCGCAATAAACTTATTTCACAGAACTGACAATTTGAAACACTCGACAAGTTGCAGAGGTGAGCGATCATTTTACTTTGCATTGTGTTCTTGTCTCACGTGGCCAGTCCCCTAAAAAAAACACCCCCTTAGCCACCAAACAAATTTTGATGCGTGTTATTTGTGTGCGCGCGCGAGCTTGATTACGGGAGGATCAAGATTATATTGTGTTTCAAAGTAGTCTGTTGACACAGAAATGAGAAATGATTGTACTTGCTGTAAGACTAAGATACCAAAACGTGAGCTTTTGCAGGGAATACGCGAACAGTTCATTCTTTTATAATAATTTTTTTTGTCTATTTTGTAACTTGACAAAAAAGTTACTTCGTGTTTATGTGTTTCTTGCAAATGCTTGCGCCTGTACGTGAGCGTGAAAATCAGCGAAGGGCACTGCGGGTTGACGCCGTCTGACAGGCGAACCGTGACGTGCGCCATGCTCATTTACATCAGCACTGTAAATAATCAACTCCCCGCTCTAATTGACTTGTAGTAACAAGTTGGTTAACACTGCAACAAAGTAGCCACGTGAGCAGAACACAATACGCGCTCCATCTGGACACGCGAGCCATTGGCGTTCTGTGCCGCTACCGTCCAGTTCAACGCCATACGAAGTGCTCGGTCAAGGCGACGAACAGGTGCCGCAGTTTGACGAGCGGAACGCATGTCGCCCTCCTGATCTTGTTCTTACCGTCTCGCCTGTCTTGAACGCCTCAGTTATTGATCTTCCTCTACCCGGCAGCCTGCCGTGGGTAATCTGATAAGACATGATCCCGGCAGGGCCTTATAGCAGAGTAATGCTGTAACTAATTTATTCAATACATAGCCAATGGAAAATTATAAATTAGATCAACGAATATATGAATACATTTTATGCCAGTGCATGCAGTGGCTGAAGAGTGTGCATGCGCTAACTCCCGCAGGCTCTCAGATTTCCCCCTCAGGACATTTACCACAAGTCAGTAGATGTTCAGCTGCGACTGAATTAATTTTAGATTTAATAAATTAAATTACCCATGGGGTTCCTATCATAAGCACCTTTGAACATGCAGGATTTTCTGACTGTCTGCCCCTCTCTCTCTCTCTCTCTTTCCCTCTCACACACCCCCTTCTTTTTCCATTCTCCATGTACATTTTCCAAGGCAGACACTACACCAGAACCCAGAGATGTACACAGTGTTTATTTTAGCTGACACTGCAGGTCCTGTCTGGTCATAAGAACATCAGACGCCGTTCCTGACACGTGCACGCCGACCGAAGGTCCTGCGCACCCCAACGCCCGTTTCCATTTCATCATGGTCCCGTTTTTCTGTCCTGCGGGGTATTGCATGTTGTGTTTTGCCTGCTGTTCCTCAGGACCGCTGGGATATCATAGCTGGGTGCTCCAGGTGTCCAGGCAAGGGTGTGTGTTATGAGACACACGTGCGGGAAAGGTGGAGGGGGCGGGGCACTTCTCGCTTGTGCCATGATGCTTGATTTGTGTTCCCTTCTCTTTCCTGTGTGACCACATGACCTGTGTCTCCACCCGTGCTCCACCCGTGCTCCACCCGTGCAGCCGCTTCCTGCTCCAGACCGCCAGGGACTGCGGCTCAGGCATGGATGTGAAGAACATGTGTGACTACCTGGGGTGGCTCTACTACCAGTACCTGCTCATCACAGGCATCTACGTGCTGGAGCCGTGGGAGAAGTCCATCTTTAACACGGTGCTCTTCACCATGGTGGCCATGGTGGTCTACACGTCCTACGTGTTCGTGCCCATCCACGTGCGTCTGGCGCTGGAGTTCTTCTCCGGACTGTGCGGGGAGCAGCCGGAAAGTACGGTAGCGCTGATGAACTAGAAACAAAGGGGGAGGGGCTTATCCCACAACTGGCCAATCCCCCAATCCCTCCTCTACAACATCAAAGCTGTATGCCATTCTTCGAGAACATTCTGGAAGAACAAAAGAGGAAAAACAAAGCAAAAGACCGTTAAAGCCACGTCAAACAAACCCCACCCCCCCAGCCCCCCCAAGCCCCGCCCCACCCCGCCTCCTGTGCACACGATCAACCCCCTCTCACATTGCCTTGGTAACATTTTGCATGATGGTGCAGGACAGGTACCTGGGTGACTGCACGTCAGGTTTTGCATGACAGGACCAGTCCTGCACCTGTTAGCATTTGCATGCGACTGATTTGCCAGTGCTCTGATTGGCCGAGTCTTACATGCCAATTAGCTGATTAATATAAAAAACTACCTTTTTTCCCCGGGAGATACATACACACCTCCATCACAGAAGACTTCCTGTCTGAGGACACCAGCTTCACAATGAACAGGCTGGGTCTTCAGAGGTCAGATTGGCCATTTAAACGCTTTGTGGCCAAATGTGAATGTACAACAATTCACAAAAACAAAAAGGTTACAAAAGGATCCCTTTTGTCTTTTACACATTGATTTGTTGTTATTATTGTTAATATTATTATAACCATGTGACCATGTGACCATGTTTCCTATGCAATGAGACAGCTCTGAAAAACATTTAACAGTTGAACTGTAAAAGAAGCTGAATTGCACTTGACCAAAATAACGTCCTCTCAGAGAGAACGTCCTGGAGTCTTGGCACTAGAAACTTTGGCAACACTAATTTCACTCACGCTCCCTTTCTCTCTAAAACCACTCAACCGTCTTCAACCCCATGTTGATACAAGTTAAACTTTGTTTGACTTCTTTCACGGTGGCTGGTATGACAAGGAGGTTCTTGGACCAGTCGACTGTTAAAAACACAGAGTCCTGACCAACGCTTGTAGTTTTATCTAAGATTCAGGGTACAAACTACTTTCTCCTGTTCCAGGGCTCATTGGTCTTCTGGGTACCGTTTATCCGCCGTATCTTACGTATGTACATGTGCTGAACCCTGGAACTTTGGCTAGTTACAATGTCAGGTACAAAACATTTTGCACTTAGTGTGTTATTATGCCATATATGTATTTCTTGAAAGATTAATTTGTAAATCACATTTTTTATATACAGTCATGGACGTCATGAAATTTCATATAACTCAGTTCAGCTATATACATGTTTATTCTTTCAGTGTTTCTTTTTTATGTTAATGTTTTTTTTCACAAATAAAGATATTTTACATGGAGGATGGTCCAGCTAACTTACAGCTCTGCTCATCGTACATAGAGCAACTGACAAAAACGCAGCCGCGACGCTTAGAAACGTAACATCTACGGCAAAAACGGACCTATAACCCACGGACTCCTGTATCTTCAGTTTTAAAACAAACGCCAAAACAAGTACTAAATCAACACTGCAATAGCCTGAAATAGCTGATGAAGGTACTTCTGGAGAAACCGTAAGCTAGCTAAGTGCCCAAACCCGTTTTCCCAGGCCTGCGTTATTGATGGCCCGAGGGCCCCGCTCAAAGCTCCCGTTACTTCACTCCGTTCTGTCCGGTTTTCAGAAAAAGCGCGAGCGTTCAGCATTCGGCGGGCACAACGGTGCACGGGCGCAACCTACCAGCCCCCACAGTGGAGAATTGTCCTGTGGTAGTAAATGTTGCTAGGTAATGTTAGTTAGCCTAAAGCAGACGCAGATGTAGTTTACTGGCGAATGTGTGCGTTTGATTTTTTTCCAAGAGCAGAACGGAAACCCGGATTAACCTCGCTATCTCTCATCCGAGCAAATCTCCAGGAGAGCAAAACACTACACCGTTTGCATATTTCATGTCATGCTATGGAGCTTTTTTTTCTCCATCTCTCGAGGGAATAAACATTGCGATGTTGATGCAATGCTGGATAAATAAATATTGAGATTTGCTTGTATATACCAAATACGCCATCCGAGGATTACTGCGCAACTGCCCGCAGCATCTCCCCGGAACTGTTCCGTGTTGACACTGCATGGTTTAAAGTAGTAGGGGAGACGTCTCCCGTTTCTCTATTTTATATATTTGTTTTAACTACGCCGTTTTAAAACTAGTGGAAAGCGGGACTATTTTAGAGCGTTTCACGGCAGTTTAAGTGAAAGCAGGCTACACTGTTAAACCATTTTTATAAATGTACCTTATACGTATCGTCACTATCTACGTGTGGGCTTGATTTTCAAACTTGATTATTGTCCTTGTACTGTTACCCGTTAGGTATTTTGACTATGAAGCACCAAAGAACCCGTCCTCAATGTTGTGACAGGGGTCCCGTTAACATGGATCCAGCCTCCCCCTGTAGGCCAACCCACATTCGTAGGTGAACTGGCCTGTCAAGATCTACCGAGTTATTCTTTTTTAAATAATCGGTAAATCGACACCTAGCCTTGATATTTTCCAGTATGAAATACGACCTTTCTCCAACAGTTGTGACACGGGTCACATTAAGTAAACAAGGCGAGACGCCGAGACGCTCCACACCTGAACAGGTCATCTAACTGCATCGTAACGACTCAACGTGAGACCTTAATTGTTTGCGGTTATTGAACGAAGCTGCCTAGATTAATCGGGCCCACTTTGAACCACTGATCCACTGTTGGTGTTTGTCACCTAAGGCGAAGGATTTTGTCAGCCTTTCTCAAAGACTGTAAATAAACAAAAGACTTGCGCCGGGAATGCTGACCAAACACACACACACCCCAAGCAGTCACGTAACCGTCAACTGTGGCGGATTAGGTCTTTTACGCCCAACAGTCTATTTACGACACCAGTGCAAATTACGGTTGCCACCTTTTTAACAAGAGAAAACCCAACATTCCCGTTTCAATATACTCTCCACTAACACGTATTCAATTTGTACTTTATTTGACTTTGCCTTTCGAGTTTTGACGTGGATAAGGAAGTTCAGTAAGACTATATTGTTTGTTTATCTCCCACACCCCGGAAGAACGTCGCAAGATAAAAAACGGACAAAAGTAAGTCAAACCGGAGACCCTATCATACACCTCAAAACTGCCGGGTGAAAACCGGATGTGGAGCCATCTTGAAATATCTTACTGTTTTCAAAAGTATTTCCGTGTTTAGCTGTAATGTATTCGAGACATATGGCGATATTAACTGTTGAGATCTGAGGTAATATAAGGGGCTCCTTTACGTAGTCAGCAGGGAGAGTCCTGTTATACAGGTCCTGAACCTGTTATACTGACATGACCTGGCAACTCGCCAGAGCCAGAACATGGTACATATACCATATGACAACTCTACATAGGACGCACTTCTACAGTTTGAGTTGCACACAGAGTGTGTGTGTGTGTGTGTGTGTGTGTGTGTGTGTGTGTGTCTGTCTGCCTGCCCCCGGGAAGCTGCCAGCAATCCATCTGACTTTTAAGGGAGCACAAAGTATTCAAACCTTGGCTTACAGCCAGAGAATCCCCCATTCAGCATTCAGTTGTTGGTAGGCAGATCTGGGATTTATCAAATCAGGGGCTACGAAGGGATACGTGTCCATGCGTTCTTTGTCCTGTGGGATTTGTGCGTATTTCACCAGTCCTACTGGATGTGCTATTAGTGCCACAGGAGCACCAGAGGTGACGCATGTATAGGTGCTTCAGCAGCACTGCTGTGCCCCATACACAGTCTAACACCCACCACATGTCGGTATCTGTGCTCTGTTGAGTGGTCCACCACCCGCTCTGACAACAGATTGAAACATAACGTAAAATGATGTAAACTACACCAGGATAGATATAGCTGGTAAAGTGTTAAGTGGTTGAAAGGTTGGTGTTTCTAGTGGATGTGTGCGTGTGCGCAGGCCGTATACTCGTGTACCCTAGGTGCTCACCCTAGCGTGTCTGACCAGGCAGAGGGACGTGAAGGCCATCTATGTCAGCTATGTCCTTTTACTCTCGGTCATTGTTGACATAAGTCACACTGCTGAAGGAATGAGTTTAATATTTAAAACATCTGAGTGGGTGTGCAGGTGAACAAAAGCTGAGGTCAAGGGTCACACGCGCTGATCGGCACGTGAAACCCACACTGAGAGCCGCGGTGGCGTCTGAGGAGTGTAGATCGGGCTGGATGACTCAGTAATGTGGTCTGGAGACAGCTCTGGTTTGAGCGTGGACTGGAGGACGCTGATGGACAGAGGCGTTGAGGGAGAAGGTCAGAGGTCAGTCAAGCACATCAGGGAGGGAAAGACAAATACGCGGCCTGCCGGCCGGCTGCATTCACTAGTGGGCATCACGCCCTGGGTAAACTCCAGTGGAACAATAGTACCCAGCGCAAGAATCAAAGACGGTGTGTTGCAAACAGGGAACTGCCCAGATATAAAAGTCTGCCTGGATATTAAACTCCATGTAATGTTTTTACTGTACTTAAAGAGGGGAAAGGTGATGTAAAGATCATTGTTAAACACGAAGGGAAGTCAGGCGTGGAATTGCATGGGGGGGGGTGATTGTGTGGGTGTAGGGTGGGGGGATGATTGTGTGGGTGTAGGGTGGGGGGATGATTGCGTGGGTGTAGGGTGGGGGGATTATTGCGTGGGTGTAGGGTGGGAGGGGTAAGGTGGGAACAGGAACCAGAGAGAGAAATGGGTGAGGGGGGAGAGAGAGAGAGAGGTCATTGTTTCTTTGTGTGTCTAAGGGACCCTGTGGTCACTTTCCCAAGTAGCTCCAGTTTCCTAAAGTCGGGGGGAGGGAGGGGTGATTATGTTCCCAAAACATGATCCAGCTACCACCATCTCCTTAAAAGAGGCCAGACAGGAGCCTTCCACACCTTCCCTGCAGAGGACCACTGAGCCAGCAGCATATCTCTCCACCTCAGGCACACTGTCCTGCCCTGCTGGAAGGCTGTTCTACCATCACTACCGTAACTACAGTAGATGTTTGTGGGCATCACAGAGCTGCAGACATTTTTTTTTATATAAGAAAGTAATTATCATGGTTTTGCTTTTCTATAATTTACAAAAACCCAGACACCCTTTTCCACTGTCCAAATATTCTCAGGAAATTGCACTTAATGTGACACCTGTGGAGGGGCTGGTGGATTTTGGAACTTCTCCTTGATGGAGAAATAAAGGTATTTTGGTTTCAGTCTGAATAATCTCTTGTCTCTGGATAGTTCTCACTTGGGAGAGAATTTCACCTACAAAACCAATTCAGAATCCAGAATCTGATCAGGTGACACTTACCAGCCCATAGGGATTAGTCGTCTCGGCAACGACCTCCAGTGAGCAGGCTGGGAGGGTTTGAGGGTCCCATATTGGCTGCAGTTTGCAGCGCACTGGTGACCTCCTCCTCTGTCACATCTCAGATTTGCTATCCAGTTACTGTTCCCTCATTAAAATGTTTTACAATCACATCTGTTCTTTCACATTCTAATAATTTGACATTGTGTACTTTCGTGATAAGCTAGCCAGTAAAGTATATATCCAATCCAGTTTCACTAAATGACTAACGAAGGAGGGATGCAGGAAACACAGATGAAAATGTCACGCTAAACTGTCAGTGGTAAAGTATGTGAGTCACTCTGAGGTCTAAAGGTCACTCTGTCCTACACAGTCCTAAAGGAAAGTGTAGCATTTGTTTGATCTAGAACCTCTGTACAATATAAACTGGTCGATCATTGGATCATTGATGTGTTAGTGAGGGATCTAGAACCGCTGAACGATATAAACTGGTCAATCATTGATCTCTTTGTGAAGGATCTAGAACCTCTGTACATTATAAACTGGCTGATAATTGATGTGTTTGTGAAGGATCTAGAACCTCTGTATGATATAAACTGGTTGATCATTGCTGTGATCTGCTGGACACAAATTTACAACCTTATTGTAAAACTCCTGGAAAAGAAAAAGCATACATGTCCTGCTGGGGGTCAAACTGAAGCCCCTTCGGTGTGGTGTTCATGCCACAGGAGTGTGAGGTGTGTGTGTGTGCGTGTCGGCAGCAGGGTTTAGCTTGCAGTGGCTGTTGCCAGAAGTTCTTCATATTTTTCTCTGATTAGCATCCACTGAGGTTCCCGTAACAACAGAGGGTGACGAGTGCAACTAATAGCCAATCATCTGATGACACCTCACAGCACCTCAGCGGAAATGACCCACGCTGGAATGAAAATGAGCATCTCGTAATCAACAACAAAAACCCCAAAAGATGCGTAATCCGCAAATCCTACGTAATCCGAACGGGAATATGTATAACAAACCAGAATTATGAACCTAGAATTGAATTGTGTAAAGCTGCTTTGTGACGACACATTTTGGAAAAATCACTCCAACAATTGTGAATTGAATATTCCAAATTTTTATTGCACTCACCACTCAAACCACTTCAATCGTTTTAAGATGCACTGCAATTAATATTTCATCCACATTAGTTTATTAAGATGGCTGTAAAGTGGTAGCAAAGTATTTGAAGTGTTCCTGTTGGATGTGCAGGGTGCACAGTAGATAAAGGGTCGATACTGCACTGGTTCCCAGTAGTGGCAACACTTCACCAGCTACGCACGACACCACCACCTGTAGGTGGAGGAGCCGGACCCATCTCTCTTCAGCACACGGTCGGTACCGCAGCCGGTACTGGCACAGAGCCCGCCAGACCCGCAGGGCTGGTGTGTTACTGCGCTGAGCCGGTAGGGGCGGGTCTACTCGGTCATCATGTCCGCCCCCTCTCCGCCTGTGGCGTCGTTGAGACTCAGATCCTCCAGCATCTCGGCGAGGGAGACGCGTGGAAGTCCCTCGTCGTCTGTGTCGCTCTCCACGGGGAGCTTGGAACCATCTGGAAAGCCCAGAACACACTGAGCTCGAAGCATCGACACGAAGCTCGTGAAAACCAGCACGTTGGTTGACAGCGCCGTGAAGGCACCTGACGGACCACTCACCTCGGAAGATATTGACGTTCTTCCTCAGTGTCACATCTTCCTCCAGGTCCTCCAGGAAGTCCTGGTATTGCCTGGAAACGCATCGGGTGAAATGCGTTTGAAAAATGTTCTCCTGCTCACGACATCTGAAGCAAGCGGAGCGACTCATCTTAAGGTGGTCTGGGAATGAGCCTGATGTAACACTGTGCAACCATACGTTGGAGCCTACAGCTAGCGCTAGCACAAGCTTCAGAAATGAGCCTCCTTAATGTACCGTGCCAGACACGCACGCACGCGTTACCTCTCATCATCCGTGTCCACGCCCTCTCGGTCTCTCTCCATCTCTTTCAGCTTCCAGTTCCTGCGTCTCATTCTCTTTACCCGGTCGTAACTCTTCTTAATCAGAACCTGAACGGACGCAGCAAATGCTTCACAAGGGCACCACATGGCGCGCACACACACTCGTGCGCAGTGGCTCTCTGCCATTGTTATTAGAGTTACAGAATAAAAGCACATGGCATGCAAGCAGGGGAATTTCTGTAGGCGGTCACTCCATCACGGTTCTTTGTTAGAGCTTTCAAAGGTTTCATTTGAACCCCCCCGTGGTGTCATTTTACAGATTTGTTTCCAGCGTTGCAGAATGTGTGCATGGTGGCAGTGTTTTGCCTCGTGTGTGCTGAAGGCAGTGTTTTAAATCTCTGCTCCAACAAGCTTAATGACACAGGTGGAAAAAAATAAATAAATCAGAAGTCAGCCACAAGGGGGCAGTATAACCTAAACTTACAAGGAAGTAATTTCATTGCGTGAATGATTTTGGAAATGGGCTATTCTTACCACATCAGGGACGTGGTGTGGATTCATCTTGTTAAGATATTCGTCGTTGATGTTTGAATTCGCAAAGTCAAAACTTGAAAACATAAAAAAAAAGAAAAACATTAGAGGGACCTTATAAAATCTTCAGCCTTCTCACATATTTACCCTTGTGACCCAGTATAGCCGGGAGCGTATTTAGATAATATAACAAACGTTTGATCACAGATGTGGCCGTTTTGTATGAAACCGTGACAGCTGTGTGTGTGTGCTATAGCAGGGAGAAGACTGAAGGGGGCAGTGCTGAGTCCAGAGCCACTGTGCTCACCCCAGCACCAGGTCGCCAATGTTGAGCAGCTGTCCTAAGAAAGTGCGGCAGTGGTACTGCTGACTGGTGTTCATCTCGGAGGTCTTCTGAACCCACACGTCTGCCAAGGCATGCTGGTAAAACACATACACACACACACACACACACACACACACACCCTTATCTACTTGCTGACTAAATGGAATACTGAATGCTTCATCGCCTCTAGAGCGCAGGAGTTATTTATACTTTGATTTGTGCGTTTTATAAGACCTACAGTTCATTATGGCAAAGGCAAGTATACTGCAGGAGTGACTGGCCAACAAGATCAAAACCACATCACAATTAGTATCGACTTCCCCTCCCAGAAAAGACAGACGGCGGCCATGTTCGATCTGCTCGAAAGCCATTTCCAGTGGACTTTCTATAAATACAGAAAACTGCAAATTCAACAGGGAATTATCGATTCCATCCTGTACCCTCATCAGCACAAATGAAGGCAAAACAAACTAGCCTCCCCCGTTTCCCGTCACCTCGAGGTCCTGACTGACCAATCACTGCTGTAGACCAGCACACGTCTTACCCGATTGGACCGCAGACCCGCTCCAGCTCCTAATCGCTGGTCCCTGATGATGTCGATATCCATGACAATGAATTCTTCCAGTTGCCGTGGGCTACAGAGGCTACTGAAGGGGTTGCGCCAGTAAGTGTTAGCGTCCACTTCTGCAACTGCAACGCAATTCAACAGAGTGATGAGCAGTAAAAACTGGGCACTTGTGTTCAGTGGTGGACAGCAACGAAGTAAATGTAACTTGTTACTGTACTTAAGTAATATTTTCGTGTTTCTTTACTCAAGTATTTCCATTTTTGTAACTTTTTATACTTTAACTCCACTACATTTCAAAGTCAGATATTTTACTTTTTACTCCACTACATTATGCAAAATCTGTCGTTCCTTCAACTTGGACCTCATGGATTTCTCCCTCTCGCCCCTGTACTAGTAACCCATTGATGCATGTTGAGTGTAGCCAGGGGAACAATCTCGCCCTGATGCAGGTCTCCGTGGTGACGGAGGGGGCGTGGCACTCACGCTGCAGGGTGCTGGGGTCGATGAGGTGGACGGTACTGGTCACCTGGACACACACACACACCTGGCCCATGTTGCCTAGACTCTGGGCTAAACGAGGAGACAAACACACCACGTTGTCCTGCAAGGAGGGTTGGGGAAGGAACACACACACACACACACACACACAGTACAGATCTGTTCCACAAGGGTGACAGAGCAACAGTCCTTGAATAATCTCACTTCTCAGGTAAGAAAGGACCAACCTGGGACACGGCTAACACGTTTTGTCTGTTCAGATTGAGGTCTTACAATTTTTTTTTCTGAGCAGAACAGACATCTAGATTCAACTCTGTTCACTTATCCAAAGTCATTCTCAACACCCACTGAAAGATGCAGCAGAAATCTAGGAATGATAATTTTTCATATTTCAGACACACATTTACTTAACAGGGTCACAGCCAATCGAGGTGTCTCACACACACCTTCTCTCTCACACCCACCCACACACTGAATCACTGGGAGGCGTGATAGGCACTCTCGTATCTGACACACACGCACGCACAGGATGGACCCTGCACTGATTAAAAGCCTCTACTCTGGTAAGGAAGTGTACCTTGCAGATGGGCACGATCTCCACAGAAAAGGTGCTTTTGTAGTTGTACGAGTTCGAGTGCACATCGTGGGAGATGAGACGCTGAGAAGTCTTTGATCTTCAAAACAGAGAATATTAATAATGGTGATTAAAAATTAACGGGCCAATCGCATAATCAACCAAATGTTTCCAAAATGGAAAATAAGAGAAAAATTCCCTTTACAGGAGCAAAGATTTATTACACAGTGTCAAATTCATATGAACTGCACATGTGCGTCGACATTCCGCTGAACTGCATGAACCCTAACTAATTTCTGACTCTGTGCCTCCGACACATTTTTGTCAAGGGGAGCACTGGAGGGGGGAGGGGGTGGAGGAGGATGGTGTCTGAACCTCTCACCTGCAGGGGACTGTGCACTGCAAGAAATCCACCATCTTCTGACCGTGCTGCTTGGAGCCATAGTAGAAATCAATACCATCTAGCGACAGCAAAGAGTGAGAATAGCAGTGAGTATACATGTTCTTCTACATACACACACACACACACTAGCAGTTTATGTGCGTGTGTGTGTGTGTGTATGAGAGAACAAGGAGACAAGAGAAGTGATTAAAAATCATTAGCTGTAAATCATCTGCACATACAAAACATTCTCCTGTTACCCAGCCCAGGTGGAGGGGGTGTCCAATATGGCTGCCACGTGTCGGATTATTCAGCGGCGCCCCTCCCCCTCCACGCTGAGCTGACCATCTATCACCAGGCCCTCAGCAAGCAGCCAGGAGCCACAAAGACCAAAGCTGTTGTTGAAAAACCGTTTTGGATAGAAATGCCAACACAGCCAGTAGGGCTGGTTTCAATTTCAATAAGCTCCAGTAACATTTTATGATTATAATAAAACGCAGCTGACATGATAATTTTCCTAAAACAGCATCACCAGACGTGCCTTGCGGAGAGGAGCGTGAGGATGAGGAGGGTGAGAAAGAACAGACACCCACCATGGATCTCCTTGATGCGAAGGGTGTTCTGGTGTACCCGGTGCTTCAGAATCAGCTGCTCCAGGTAGAAGAATGTCTTCTTGTGGACAGTCTACCATAAATCAAAACGTGAAAGAGGTGTTGTCTGTCATTTGTGCCTCATGATTGGACGTTCAGAATGACCTGTGGTGATTGGGTAGGTCACCTGGCTCATATCCTCACCACCTTGTCAAAGACAGCAGGTTGGATGGTCATACTAAACATGTCATACTAAACATGGAGATGTTGCAGGTCGACTGAGGGAAAACCAGGCCCACATCCTGGACATGAGCATCTACACAGGACTCAATAATGGCCCTGAAGAGAAGGGAAGTCCCTCCCCCTGTCCACCTGCTCTCAAACACGAGCTGAACGCTGCAGATCTGTGTTCTACATACAAGCTGAGGGTCAAGAGGATGTCCAGCAGGGGGCGCTACCTTCTGTCTGACTTGCACCACTGCCTTCCAGAAGTCCTTGGCCTCCACCCGGTGACAGTCGTCACACATCTGCGGCTGTACGACAAACTCCACCACAAACACCTGCTGGAGGATCGCTCCGTTCATCACCTAGAGACAGAGAGGAGCCATGACCGTGCTGGCCAATCAAGCTCAAGATGTCTCAAGATGTCTCAAGCTGTCTCAAGCTGTCTCCGAGCAGCTCACGAGTGACGGGCTTTTCCCCTGGCATGCGGCAGAAATCACCTCTTTCTGAATGGTCAGCTTCATCTTGATTCTTTTGGAGTGCGGTTCTGTCCACAGGAAGCCGGCGTCTAAGAGGCGGACCTGGGCAGAGGAAGGGGTGGGGCTAAGCGACCCAGACGCGGGGCTAGGTTTTGGCGGCGCCGTACTGTGCTGAAGCCGAGTGCGTGCTCTTTACCTTCGACATGGAGCCCTTCAGCTTCTTCAAGCAGAGTGTGAGCAGTTCACGGGACTCCAGAGAACACTGCACCCAGGTCCCTGGAGGCTGGAGGTATCTGGCGGAACAGAGGGAGCCGTCACTCAGGCCCACGACACGACCGGCTTACCAAACACTGCCAGAAGACTGCTACAGACTGCTTGCCTCAGACGCTCAGGTACATTATCTGCTTTTTCTGCACTACTTAAAAAAATCCATAGGAGACAAAGCTTACATGGTCACAGAAACCCCAAAACCCAAACCAACCCAGCAACAATGCAAAACGGAACCATCTTCAGGCCCCAGCACACACTCACACCGCACACACACCCAACACTGTGGTGCATACCTCTCACACCGCACACACACCCAACACTGTGGTGCATACCTCTCACACCGCACACACACCCAACACTGTGGTGCATACCTCTCACACCGCACACACACCCAACACTGTGGTGCATACACTGTGGTGCATACCCTCACACCGCACACACACCCAACACTGTGGTGCATGCCTCTCACACACCGCACACACACCCAACACTGTGGTGCATACCTCTCACACCGCACACACACCCAACACTGTGGTGCATACCTCTCACACCGCACACACACCCAACACTGTGGTGCATACCGCTCACACCGCACACACACCCAACACTGTGGTGCATACCTGCATCACACCGCACACACACCCAACACTGTGGTGCATACCGCTCACACCGCACACACACCCAACACTGTGGTGCATACCTCTCACACCGCACACACACCCAACACCCAACACTGTGGTGCATACCATCTCACACCGCACACACACCCAACACTGTGGTGCATACCGCTCTCACACCAACACTGTGGTGCACACACACCCAACACTGTGGTGCATACCTGTGGTGCATCACACCGCACACACACCCAACACTGTGGTGCATACCTCACCCACACCCGCACACACACCCAACACTGTGGTGCATCACACCGCACACACACCCAACTGTGGTGCATACCTCTCACACCGCACACACACACACACACCCAACACTGTGGTGCATACCTCTCACACCGCACACACACCCAACACTGTGGTGCATAGTGGTGCATACCTCTCACACCGCACACACACCTAACACTGTGGTGCATACCTCTCACACCGCACACACACCCAACACTGTGGTGCATACCTCTCACACTGCTTGCAGAAGTGCACAGACACCTGCTTGGGGATGCCCTCGGAGATGTCCACCTGCGTCCTCAGGCAGGACACACACATGTTGGCTGGGTTTGGCGGGATGGGGATGCCACACATGCAGCAAAGGCTACGGAGAGAAAGTGGGGACATATGAGCGCACAATGGTGGCATGAGGGGAAGAGACATAAAGCTTAATCACATGGAGCAGGTGGCCTCTTACCATCATAAAACAATAGCAGCAATATGAAATGAAGCCATCAGTGCCAAACCACAACATGTCTAAACTGCAAAGCAGCACCTTTTAAACACCACTTTATGAAGTCAGTTTTGAAGCAAACCAGGTAAATGTACTTTTAAGGTTTAAATGTTTACATAGAAATAGGAAATAATAAATAACTTTATACTGACGATGGATGACAAGTAAAATGCAATGTAAAATGACAGATTCAAACTAAATTATCATTCACTTTCCACAATATATTACAAGTTGACAGTGTTGATATTATTATATATTATTAATTAGCATTACTATAACGGTAATATAGATGTAGCCAATAAAATGCAAGTACAAGAACGACCTTTAATCCTGCACACAGTAAAATGACAGCGCGACACCCTTAACTGGAGACAGCAGTGCGCCTGTCGCGCTGAAGCGCTGCCCTGCACGAGGAGCCCGCACGCGGAAATACTCACATATTGCCCGGGCTAGCTGTAGCCGGGGGTTGGATGTACTCCATGACTGCAAAGACCCGGGCTATACAGGATAAACAAGGTCTATCAGTTACAGAACAAACGAAAAGACCTTCTGGTATCTAGGTAAAAACATAAATCACTAATATCTCAGACGCGATGACAAAAAGGATCATGTTAATTGTCTCTTTTCCACGTCTCGTGACTTAAGACGGGCAATGTCAAACTTCACGTGTCACTTGCTGTTGTTTATAAGCCAACAAGTTAGCTAAGTGAATCGGAATATAAACAAATAATGTCTAGTAGGAAACGTTTCTGCAAAAAAAAAAAACATTACTACGTATTTTCTTTTTCTTTTCGTCGCAGCTGCACGCTTAGCCACGTGAATAAAAGCTTCGAGCAGCGATGCTATCTTGCTAGCTACCGCAACAAACACTTCACGGGATGATCGGCGACGTTTTAAACGACATATAGCTTTCTCGTGCCCGAATATCACTTTATTTTCTTACCGATGGGCAAGTGTTACGCAAGTAGCACAAATCAAACTATGTTACACGATAAGCAGTCACGTTTCTCCCCAAAGCGTGTCCTGCTGATGACGTAGGTTTAGGTTGTCATGGAAAAGGACCCCGCAGTTGGCTCCAGAAGCGCCTGATTAGATTTACCAAACAATTCTGAAAGGCTACGTTGTCCTTGAAATTAGGACCATTCATTGTTATTATGGCCATTCATTGTGCTGAAAACAAAATGATTAAATTCTTTTATGGCGGGAATTGCATAGAACAATGCAGTTCGCAATATTAATTAATTTTTGCTGAACTCATAATTTTTAAATTCTAGAAACCCATCCATTTTCGAATGGGCTTCTGTTAGGGAATTTCACGGCTTTTTGAATCACATAAACAAGTCATTAGCTTCCTAAATATAACAAATTCATTCGTTTTGAAGCTGTGGACATTATGTATAGCCTTTATTGGCCTTTCATCAGTGAACCTTAGCTTACCAAAAAAAAAAGAAATGCACATAGTCGCCTTCATCACTGGACTTTTATTTTTAAAATAAGCAAATATTTGCCGGCGTTGAACAAACGTTTGGTGACTTCACACCACTGAAATGTTTCCCGCTTCACACTCGGAGCACAGAACGCGAAGTGTCACGCGCAGATTTTATGACCGCGCTGCGCTGCCGTGAACCGCGAGGGTGACGGCGCGCGTGGGAAGGAGGACTCGGCTGCGCTGCCATTCGGTTCTCCGCGAGACGGAAAGCGAAGCGCTGCACTGCCGAGCGGCGCGCTGAAGACACTTCACACCCGCTCCGGACTCCGCAGGTTCCACCACGTACGGCGACGGACCCGTGGAACCGTCACGAAAGCGCTCCAGCAGCGGGCGCGTTGCTGTTGTTGTAGGGGGGGTAAAAATTAAAGTGTGTTATTTCTTAAAGTACTTAACTCGTTCCCGTGTTTATGCGAAGGATGGACTGAGATGTGCGTGTGAACGACAACCAGCGGGGTAGTGATTTTTGCGGGGATAAATGATAGGAGATACGATGACACTGTTGTCTCTTTTGGGCCGGATCATGCGTTATTTTTTGCTAAGACCAGAGACCTTGTTCCTGCTGTGCATAAGCTTGGCTTTGTGGAGTTATTTCTTCCACACGGACGAGGTGAAAACCATCGTCAAGTCGAGCAGGGACGCCGTGAAGATGGTGAAGGGGAAAGTAGCGGAGATCATGCAGAATGATAAATTCGGAGGTCTCGACGTGTTGGATGCGGAGTTCTCCAAAACCTGGGAGTTCAAGAGCAATAACGTGGCGGTGTACTCCATCCAGGGCCGACGGGATCACATGGAGGACCGCTTTGAAGTCCTCACCGACTTAGTGAACAAGAGTCACCCATCCATATTTGGAATTTTTGACGGCCACGGCGGAGAGGTAAGCTACGCTTGTTGCCTTTTAGCTCACATGCATTGCAACATGCACCACAAAATACCTAGCCAGTCAACTGCGGGGTGAAATGATAGGCGTTGTAAGAGACTGAAGTCACCTGAACAGGTGTAACTCTATGCTGCCTATGAAGTCCTTGATTTTGATTATTAAAAATAACACCAGGGCAAAGCTATCTTATTTATTTATTTACAATCTGTCCGATCTGACAAATGCGACAAACATTTTTAGCCATTCGTCAGAAAAACGAAATGACCTGACGCTTAAAATTATTAAGTTTTAGATTCTTTCATGAATTAAATTGCTGCTGCTGATAGAAGCATCATTATTATAATTATTATTATTGTCGTCATCATCTCATCATCATCAACGTTATTATTATTGCAATGTCCATAAATGCTAAATAAAAGCAGAGAAGGGGGCCGTTTTTATTTTTATTATTTTTAGTAATGTTTAATCTTTCAAATGTAGCATTAAATTCAAATATGTAAAAATCACATTAACATTTACTGGTTTTCACAGCAAGCGTTACATCGAGCAGTTGTAAAATGACCTTTTGGAACACATACCTGCCTGGGGTTCTAGCCAACAGTCATGTCTGTTATTTTAACAGTGCGTCGGCATACACACTGTTCAAACACGCTATCCGGGCGAAAGAAGCCTCAATATTAAGTTAAGCGCTTAAGTGTACCAGAAGAAAAACTCCTGTCTCGTGTGGTAGAGGAACAGTAGCTGATCTGATGGCCCGATCAGTGATCTTAGATAGTTCAGTAGTGTATTCCCACATTACGAATAAGCTGAACAGTGGTGTTAATTCAGTACTCCCACATTACCTATAAGCTGAACAGTGGTGTTAATTCAGTACTCCCACATTACCTATAAGATGAACAGTGGTGTTAATTCAGTAGTCCCACAGTACTTATAAACTGAACTGTGGTGTTAATTCAGGAGCACTCTTTTCTCAGAGTGAATCTTCCTCTCTTGAAAATGACCCTGAAACACTCGATTCCCTGCGGTGTTCATCTTGCAGTGGGGGGTTTGATGTCATCACCCCTTCACCCCTCATCATATCAACGATTCTACGGCCTTCAAAACCTTCTTTCTGTTTCTCTGTTTCTCCCTCTCTCTGTATTCTCTGTTTGCCTTTTTGTTTCGTTACTTTTCTCCACGTTTTTCTTGTCGCTCTCTCTCTCTCTCTTTCTCTCTCACTGGGGGGGGTGAAGCTGGCTTGTTGTGGCCATGTCTGGAGTGGTTTCTCAGGGAAACGCCCGTCTTTCCTGCAGGGTGTGGAGGGTTCATGTTCTGGGTGGCTTTTGGGTGGCAGTGAAGCGTTTTCTCTGGTGCATGGGTGAACCCTGTTACCGTGAACTCCTGATGGCATCAGGGTGTCTTCTGATATGCTGCCCTTGGCAACAAGCTTTGTTACTGCTCCTTTGAACTATGCAAAACAGCTGCCGGAAAACAGCTTTATAAATGACCTTGCCGGGGTGTGGTGTGTGTGTTGCTACTGTGTATATGAGTGTGGGTTTGTGTGTTTTAACTGTTTTGAGTACAATGCATAAAATACATTTGTGTGTATACATGGGCATGAATCTGTAAGTGCAGGAGCGCTGGGTAGATGTGTGTAAGAGTGTGTGTGTGTGTAGTTTTATTTGCAGTGTGTGCACATGTGTTTCTCATGCATGAAGGACCATAAAAGACCATAAGTAAGATTAAAGTGACTGGTTAGTTACTGTGTGCAGCTTTCCTGCTGGTTTAATAATCCCAAGTTCACAGGGGTTGTGGGAAATGCTCTGGTGGTGTAACAAAGCCACCGTTAGACAGCGACCGCACACTGGCGCAAATATGACATGCAGAAGCAGCTTGGAATGTTCTGGTGGTGTTTGAAGGTTCCCTTGTTCCTGTGGCGACACAGACCAGCTAAATGTCCTGCCCCCCACGTCAGCTGAGGCACGGACTCCATGACATCACACCTTCAGCTCCATACCACATCGCTTTGCAACATTCATGGTCCACAGAGCAAGCCATCAGCTGAGGTAGACACTGCGTATTTCCCATGGGGTCTCCGTTGTCTTTGATATAATGTTTTAGAGCATGTGCGTGTGTGTGTGTGTGTGTGTGTGTGTGATTTTCATGGTTCACCTGCCAATCAGAGGGTAAGAGGGACGTCCATGTCATATCCAATAATGTGAACATCACACAAGAAAGGAATGTGTGGGCTCACAGAGAGACAGAGGAACAGATCCAACGTGTCTGTGTGGGCTGACTGTTGAAACCTCTGCTGACTGTTGAAACCTCTGCTGACTGTTGAAACCTCTGCTGACTGTTTAAACCTGCATTTCTAGGTGCTAGACTTTGTAAAGAGTCTTGGCACCAGTTGTACTTGTGTGGCACACACACACACACACACACGTGTGTGTGCACATGCGCGTGTGCACTCATTCACCTACTGGGTAAGGCTGAAACCCCTGACCTTTCTTCAGTGTCACTGCAACTCAGCCAGGGATGTGAACTTCAGAGTGCTCTTCTCTCTGCGCATCTCTCCGGGTTGATTCTCTCTGTACACACCCTGGCACTGGAGCAAAATCTGCAACCTGGGGGGTTCAGGGTGGAGGGACCGGGTGGGGTGGGGGTTAGGGGTGGTGTCACAAAGTGATTAGTTCTGCTGGCTTGGATCCTGAGTGGGAGGATGAGGTTGCTCTGACCTGGAGCTAATGGAGCGTGCCCACACTCGCCTGCTCTTCCTCCTCCTCCTCTTCCTCTCCCACTAGCTTTATCTTCTCCCTCTCCCATCTGCCAGTCAGATCTATGCTACAGAGATGAACAGAGTGAACAGACGGGGCAGGTGTAGTTACAGTCTTATCGTTACAGTCTTGGTTTGAAAACAATGAATGGACTTTCAGCTGGTACTCTGTATGTCCACATAGCATTCAAATGATAAAGAACATGCAAATTATTCATTAACAAATTATAAAGAATATGCCTTCTGAATTTAATCTTCTTAATATTGTTGTGGGTTTGCAACAGCAAGAAACCATTTGCATACCCAAGCACACACACACACACACACACACACACACTCCTGTAAACGACAAGGAGTGATGCGCCATGCAGTCATGTCCACCTGACCGGCACCCGGTGATGGTCCCACGATCCCCTGCAGTGTGAATGCCACCATTACAGATCGCAGAGCCCCCTCTCTCTCTCTTTCTCTCTCTCTCTCTCTCGCTCTCTCCCTCTCTCCTTCCCTCTCTCTTTTCCATCTTTTTTGGGGTTATCTACCAAAAAAAAAAGTACTGCACTGCAGAAGATGCTGCATGTTCTCTAGTCTCGTTCTTTGTGGTATGCTGGTTTTGTTAACCTGGAATCTCATGTACAAGGTGTGATGAGTGTGTGTGTGTGTGTGTGTGTGTGACTGTACCAGGTCTCTCTGACACCTGTGTAATGACGGAGTGTGTGTGTGTGTGTGTGTGTGTGTAATGATGGCGTTTGGCTGCTGTGATTGCAACTTCCTCTCAGGTCCCCGCCATCACATGTGTCCCAGTGTTCCATCAATCAGCAGCACGGCGACACAGAGACACGGGGGATCGTCACAATCAGCACGGGCTCGGTGGCGAAATACGCACACACAAGAAAAATAGATCCTGACTCCTGCAAATAAACATCCTTTGTTTGGGGGTAAACGGGTTTCTTGGCTGGTGTATCATCATTCAGAGATAATTGCCTGCTCAAAAGAGATGTGTGTGTGTGTTTGAGTTTGAGGGAGGGAGGGAGGGAGTGTGTGTGTGAGAGGGAGTGAGAGAGATTTGAAGGTCTGTGCATGTAGGAGGGGGTTTATTGGATATGTAGGTTGCCTATATGTATAATACAGTTTGACAGTTTCATGGAATAGTGTATGTGTGTGTTTATGATGGTTATAAATACGTTTGAATGTGTGTGAAAGAGATAATATTGCATGACTTCTGCTTGTTTGTGTACAAGATTGGTTCACTATTCTCATACCTTTGTATACATATACATATACATTAGTGGGGGGGGTTACTGAATACCTTCACCAGAGATTACGTGTTCTCCATAAGTCCTCTGAGACGGGGACACCACCTTCCTCCTCTGAGACGGGGACACCACCTTCCTCCTCTGTCCTCCACACTGTGTGACCTTTAGTGCTGTTTAATTCCGGTTGTTCTGCCAGTTTGCTTGTTTGCTGGACGATAGTTTTTGGAATGCTGTCTGAGTGCAGCGCTCAAATGGAATTTCACAAAGTCTCTTTGCTATAAGTGCTGTCTTTCTCCAGGGATCCTGGTTGTGGGTGGCATGCTTCCATAACTGGAGGTATTTATATGTATATATATTATATATATATATATATATATTTATGTAACTATTCTGGGCCCTCGGAGGGCTCTGGTGCTGTTGCAGTCTCCTCTCTCCTTTGGGGCGTTTTTAGGGGAAGCAGGATTGTGTTTACATTAGTTTACTTCTCAGCTCATTCCTTCCCTGGTTTAATTTAGTGTGCTTTGATATTTCTGCTTCTTCTCCGCCCCCTCCAGTGAGATTTGAATGGTCTTTTGTTCACTGTCTGATCCTGAGCGCCTAACTGGTCTGCATTGTCTCGTGTGTTTTTCCTCAAAACCTAATGCCGTTTCCGGAGGAACTGTGCTGGTTTCTCATTCACAGGTGTGGTGAGGGCCCCATATGTGGGTGTGGCCTTTTAAAGCACCGTGAGGCGTCTTGGACGTGAACCCTGCCACTTGGGATTTGAATCCCAGTTGTGCCACGTGCTCCCTGGTATCATCTCACTGTCCTCTCTGTGCGTGCGAGTCACTTGATAATGCCACGCAGTCGATAGCAGGGAAATGTGCAGGCGAGGGACTTGCACCCATCACGTAGCGCGCTAAGACCCCAGACGGGTCGTGCCCAGGAATTGGCTGCAGGTCATGACGGAGGCGCTGATCCACAGGAGCGGAGCGGCTGGGTCTGAGAGGAAGGGCCTTGGCCTCGCCTCCCACGGAGGAAGTGGTCAGAACCGCTGCTTATTCTGCAGTGGGACGTGTGTGTGTGTGTGTGTGTGCGTGTGTGTGTGTCTCTGACGTCCCATTATATAAGCCCACAGACACATATATACCTTCAGAGGACTCACTTGGGTGTAGACTGTGCATTAAGATATAGTTATTTTTAAATCCCCACTGTGAGTGTGTGTCTGTCTACAAAATCCAATCTAAACATCAGGAAGTCCTTTTCTATTCAATAATTCAATAATGTTTTTTCACCTCCACAAACAACCTTATGCAAATATCCTGCCTCTTTTCCACCAACCGTCACACCCGTCTAGGTTAGGGGTGTGGTGGGTGGAGCCTTTGGGTGGACCTGTGTCCCGTGTGTCCTGCTGTGCGTGTCCTTTCTCTCTTAAATGGAAGGGGGGAGGGGTGATGAAAAGGGGAGGGGTTAAACAGAAGGGGGAGGGGTGAAGGGAAGGTCAGCCAATAAGCCCCGGCTGCCTCCGCCCCTCCATTGTCCTGTGTGCAGATCCTGCTGTGCTGGCTCCCTCTGTTCTCTGTCTCTCTCTGTCTCTTTCCCTCTTTCTGTGTGTGTGTGTGTGTGTTGTGGGGGGCTATGCCACTGTGGAGACTCTAGAGATGTTATCACCAAGGCCAGCTAGCCCAGTACTGGAGGTGGCGCTGGGATTTTTAACGGCTGCTGGAGACTGAGGTACCTCAGATGGAGTAGACTGCACTTTCTCCAGACCTGAACCCCATAGAAAACCTATGGAATCTGCTGAGTCACCGTGTAGAGGCTCGAAACTCTGTACCTCAGAACCTCACTGCACTAAGGGCCATTCAGGAAGAGCGGGACGCAGACAATGGGTTGACTTGTGTACAGCATGAGACGTCGTCGGGCTGTAATTGATGCTCAAGGTCACATGACATGTTTGTTGGGGTCCCACTGCTGTTGTTGACTTTTGTTTCAGTAGCTTGTTTGAGGGAATCACTATTGCACTATTGCTAAATCACTACTTCTGTACACCACTGTAGCATGGACGTCTTATGGTTTACATACATTTACAAAGCCAAATATCTCTAAATATAAAAATTGCAGTGTAGAATTGTATTGCTGTTTTCAGAGAAATAAGATGTTCTGGTCCCTCATCAGCTTAGCAAGCAAAGTGATTTGTAATAATATGTTGTGTAAGAGCTGAAGATGAAACACTGTCGTCAGTAGGCAGTCAGGCACGGACGGCTCTGCGGAAACCCCCCACTGGGAGCGCAGTAATCAGGTCATGTGACAGTGCTGTCAGCTCCACCCTGTGCTGCCTCTGAAGGTGGTGTGTGCTCTCAGCTTGCAGGAGGCTGGGTGTAGCACGGTGGAGCAGATCAGCAGCCAGGATCTGCAGGAGCCTTACAGCCATGCCTGTTTCCCCCTCGGGTGTGTGTGTGTGTGTGTGTTTGCAGCTGCATGTGTGGGACCTGTATGTTGTAGTAAGATCGAGTCTAGAGCAGTGGTCCTCCATCTGGTACTCTGGGTGTCACACTCTCGTCACACACTCTTCCTACCTCCAGCACACCTGGCCAGGTAAAAGACGTCTGTAGCCCTTGATTACCTGCTGCAGATGTACATGGAGATGGACCCGAACAAAAACCTGGTCTGGCTCATGATCCCCAAGGACTGGCCCGGTAAACGAGATCCGCATGGCCGTAGCGAAGCCGACCGTTAACGGGCATCTGGGCTGCCGTTGCCGTGGCGATCGCCCGGGGAACAGCTGTGCGTCTGAAGACGACACTCTGTGACCTTAAGAAGACGAGTTGGACCAGCTGGCCATGTTCCTGCACAACGTCCTCAGTGTGCTCATGTGCTCACTTACCTCCATCTGCTCTTCATCCCACATAATCGTTCTCAGGCCTCTCACCCTCACCCTCTCTCTCTCCGTCTCCCCCTCTCTCTCCGTCTCCCTCTCTCTCTCCCTCTCTCCTTCTCCCCTCTCTGTTTTTTCATCCGTCTATGTTTCGCTCTACCATTACAGTTCTCCCACACGCTCCCTGACATTAGACTCTGTGTGCAGGGATGAAGCAGGTGTGGTTGTACTCGTGTATGTGCAAACCCTCTGTAGACACAGTTCAGGAGTCTTTTCAGCATAACCAGACTCTTATTTCTTCATTACTGTCTAATATTAAATTCTCCCCAGATGTTTTTAATCACTGCAAATCTGTTTCATATTTCAAACTAGATTATTGTTGTGCATTAATTAAATTCCTATGGTATGAGAACCTTTAGTACCTTTAGCTGTATAGTGTCCTTAGACGAATGAGAAGTTATTTGATTTGCGAATGACACATTTTATGAGATTGTGGGTTTACTTTGAATGGTATTAATTTTGTCTGGTCACAGCTGTTGAATGTGTTGAATTACCATTCCAATGCGCGCGCACACACACACACACACACACACACAATCAACAGTATCAAGTCAGGTTTTTTTAGTCCATTCTTGCATGCACGTTTGTGAATGACACACAGACACCTTCCATTTACCGTCACACACACACACACACACACACACACACACCTTCCACATGCCATGACACACATGCAGTTCAGGTGTGTGCATGATGTTCTGATGTTTAAATCACAGCAGATTATGTGCTGTGTGTAGTTTACGACTGAGCTGTGGAATTGTGGGAGGTGTCGGGAGAAATCTCAACGCATTATTTCAAAGGCTGTGGTCTGAAACGCGTTAATCTTCAGTGAGAGGTTTCACAAGGTGCAGAGCTCGAAGCAGCTGCGTCTGCCTCTGCGTCTGCCTCTGCCTCTGTTTAGGTTTCGTCTCTCTTCTTGCTCCGTAACTCTCCCTGTCTCAACTCACTACCTCAGGTCTGTCTCTCCATCTGTCTGTCTTCCTCTATCCATCTCCTGGTCGTCCATATCACAGTGGGGAAGTATGTAGGTAGGAGGATGAGATGGTGGCGTTACCCAGCAGTCTAGCTCCAGGCGATGAGGAAGAAACAGGAGGTTTAAAGGGGGTAAGAACCCGGCCCGTCCCGCCACTCAGGGTCGAAGCGTCAGGATGGAGAGGCGTTCGCAGCAGAACAGCCCATGTGGACAGAACAGCCCATGTGGACAGAACAGCCCATGTGGACAGAACAGCATGGCGGACGTCCCAGAAACACTGTTGGTGCACCAGCTGGAAGATGAAACCACACACCACTGCAGAGGGAGCATATAAGTGCCCCGCCTTCTTGCCCCGCAGCACAGACCATCCCCCTGGGCCACACGACCGGAGGTCCGGACCGGTCCGTCTCCTGCTCAGCTCGTGGCTGGGCCGTGCTGTCTGTCTCTGGGTCTCTGGTGACTGCATGCTGAACAGGCCGGAGAGACCGTGTGCGTCTCCCTTCCGCTGGTCATGTGACAACACCAGCCTATCAGGATACTGAGAGCAAGATGACTTTGTCTCAGTGTAACCTCAGTCATGTGACCTCATGATGGATTCTATTTATCTCTCTCCCTCTCTGTCTCTCTCTTCTTCATTCCGTCCCTACTGAAACTGAACCCCCTCATCCACCTTCAGAGGCTCCAGGCTTACATGTAGCATGCGGACTAAGCAGCGCTCTGTCTCCTCCTCTTCCTCAGCACTGTGGTTTCACTGGCCTGGTTGTCAGGAGGAAAAGCCTGTGGCAGAGCAGTGCATGCTGGGAGTGACGTTTGACTCACCAACAGCATCTGGCGTTGTTTGCTTTAGCGTTTTCCCCCCGATGGAGGTGCAGGATGTGATTCCCTCTGGTCTGATCCTCTCGTTCTTCCACCAGGATCTCTCCATCTCTCCATCTCTCCATCTCTCCATCTCTGGCATCCAGACTCATTTGATGACTGGTTTATTTATTCAGCCTATCAAATATTAAACTGTCTGGAGGGGAAGGCCATTTTGCACCACATCTAAATGTAATCTACAGGGAGAGGAAAAGGCATGTGTACACACACACACACACACACACACACTCATCTGACACCTCCTAACTTATCTTTAATGGTTTCGACAGCAGCAAAATAACCCTGTCTTCTTCATATACGCTCTGTTGGAAGTTCAGATTGTTTACTTGTCTCGTGTAGATTGCAATGCCAGGAAGTGACACTCTCATTCTCAGTTAGACTACCATGAACTAACATGCACTAACACACACACACGCACACACACTAATATGTCTATTTCGGAGACATTCCTAATGCATTAACAGCAAAAGTTTTTTTTCTCTTGTTCTCACTCACACTCACGGTCACACACACCTCTAAAGAACACACACCTCTGTGTCTGTTTCCTCAGTAGACTCTGCACTAATATATGCTTATTCTTCCACGTCTAGGGGCGAGTATACTTCTGTCTGTATCAAGCACACGTACACACTCCTCGCGGATTTAAACATCCTTTACCCGTCGATCCCAATCCAGTCCGGTCATGGATTTTCCAATCTGCATCCACACTTTCTCATCAGCTTCAGGCAACTCCATCGTGAGGAGACATCACTACTGCCTTGTTTGGGACGCATCACTAGCACTAATGTCCAATGACTGTTCAAAAAGTTCTGCTATAATTAACTTGTAATGATGCAACTGATCGGCAAGCTCCAGTTCTGAAATTCAAATCATTAACTGTTGATAAAATGCAGCTTCGTTAATGCAGTGCGGTTCGTTAATACTGCCGTGTATCATGTACTGTACCAACTACACACAATTCACAATAGTGATTGTACACATGGATATTTATTAGGATAATGAAGTGAAGTTCACGGTGGCGGTAAATCTTGCAGCCCTCCCCCTCTCACACACGGCTCCTTCATTAATGCATGTTTCTTTTTTAGGCTAACTAGCGTCCACAAACACAGCAGTGCTAGCGTGAGCTGGTGGCCAGTGTGTGGCAGTGTGCAGGTATTGGCAGCAGTGACCCGTGACCCTGAGGTCACGGCCGGGCCCTTGGGTTGGTCCATCATCGATTGCCCTCAGTTGCCGTGGTGGCATCCAAATGTTTATCGCTTAATGGCCTAGCTGATGCGAGTCCGCAGGGACGCGGATCGATTCCGCAGGGGTGGTGGGGGGGTTCTGCTGCGAATCGGTGCACATTATCGATCGATAACGGAGGGGTCGTTGATGGATGATGGGAAAGGGGCAATTTGAAGAACCAAGAGCGTCTCTGACTTGACCTCATAATTACAATTGAATCATTATGTAATAATGATTATTAAATAAAATCTGTTTTAGACTTTGTGGGATTACAAGGGATTATGGATTTGGTTTCAGGCTGCATTTTAAATGGCCCAAAATGGATTGAGATGAGAGTTGAGACTGTTCTCAGACATTACGTGGAGTTTCCTAGGGGTTAACAGGAATACATCAGCTTAGGGGCTGCAGGTTCTGAATGATGAAATGATGAAGATTACAGAGCTGGAGGAGAAGGTGACTGAACTGGCCAGAGACCATGGCACTCATGTCAGAGAGGGAGAGAAATCCTAATTCCTAAGTGGCATTTTTGTTTGATTTCTGAGGAGTTTCTGATCATCACTCATCATTCTGTGTGTAGACACCATTTTCTCAGCCCCGGTTAGGGTTTGCGCAAGCAAATTCCACTTTGTCAATGCTGTGTTTGAAGGTTCCTGGAAGGAACCATCCCAGTTTAGGGTTTGCTGGTTTCCCTAGGGTTTAGGGTTAGGGTTAGGGTTTAGGTTTAGGGTTAGGATTTAGGGTTAGGATTTAGGGTTAGGATTTAGGGTTAAGGGTTAGGGTTAGGGTTTAGGGTTGGGTTTAGGGTTTAGGGTTAGGGTTTAGGGTTAAGGGTTAGGGTTAGGGTTAGGGTTTAGGGTTTAGGGTTAGGGTTAGGGTTAGGGTTAGGGTTAGGATTTAGGGTTAGGATTTAGGGTTAAGGGTTAGGGTTTAGGGTTTAGGGTTGGGTTTAGGGTTAGGGTTTAGGGTTAGGGTTTAGGGTTTAGGGTTAGGGTTCCTTCTCCCACTCAATTTCGGTGTTATTTTTTTCTTTCACTCTTTCTTGCTTTCCATACAGGAGGTTTGTGCATGGGAGCATTTGACCCTGTTTGTGCCAGTTGTGAGCAGGTCAGTGAGTTGTGAAAGATGTGTCGACACACCAGCCCCTCGTCCCTGCCCCCCTCTGCCCTGACAGCAGGTGGAACGGCCCGGGGCAAATACTCGCTGTACATCCACTGAGGAATTGATTTAAAAAACGCTCAGTTACAGTGGAGGAGCACTGTCTCTTCCCTGGAGCCCTGTGACTGATGTGGGTCAAGCCCCGCCCCTGCCCCGCCCTCGCCCCGCCCCTGCCCCACCTTCGCCCCGCCCCTGCTCTGAGTAGCCAAAGGACCTGTGCTGTTTACGCAGTGAACCTGTGGCTTTGGCATAGACAACACTGTCGTGTGGGTTGCAATTTGAGAAACAATCCCTTTGAAAAGGCTCGTTAAAAACAGTTAATTAGCCCATGGTTAATTGCACTCATTTAGCTGTTAGCAATCAGTTTATAAAGTGATCTGTAAACATCTTGGAACAGTCGTGTCGATACAGCAAACTTCTGGCCACCTTTAGTGCCGAGCTGAGCGACTTGTGGAGCATCAAATCATGTTTGTACATTTACAAACATTTAGAGAGCCCTCTGCTATAGGCCCTGTTGGGGCTACTGGTCACCATGGCAGTAAGCCAGGCATTTCCATGGTAAGACACAGTCATTAATTGCCCTGAGCCCAGTGAAGCCCAGACACAGCAGCTATGTGTAATCCAAACAACACGTCACGGACACGCAGACATCGCCAACGCCCTCGACAGCCAGGAACCTCAACGTTTAGGAACGACGCAGCCACGTTTTTGCCTACTGCTGCCTGGCAGGGGAAACATGCTGCCTTGTGTGTCCCCCATAATTCCTGTAATGCGTCTCCCCTAGTGTGCTGTGATCTCGCCCAGTCTCAGACCGAACACACAAACATCTCTGGGTGTTCAGAGGAACAACATCAGCGTTTACGCCTTATCCAAAACGTATTAATCATTTTGGTGAAGAAACACAGGCCGGTCATTAATCATAAAACATCATGGGGTCTACATTGTGCTTCTTAACTTATTACAAAGCATGTTACAATCGCAATATGAACGCAATATGGCTGCAATAGTGCATTTTTCCTATAATGTGGGAGCTGGGAGAGCAAACACAGATGTGTTAAAGGAGACGTTTCATCTGTGTTGAATGGAGAATAGTGTCATGTTCATCTGTGTAATGGACTTACTATATCCACCACTACCATGAGGCCCGTCTGTATAGTGTGGAAGGATCGAACTGGTATTGCAGAGCTTTTAATACACTTGAAATGGGTATCAGGACTCTGTGTGTCTGCATGTCTGCAGTTGGAGTCACATGACATCGCACTGGGATGCAGGAAGGAAGAAACCGGAACGTGAGCAGTAATCCGATATGCCGGAAAACGAGTATATCAAAAATGTGTAGCATCGCTAGGTGTGCAGGGTTCACGTGAAGCTCACGTGGGTCACTGGTGCGTGGCATCATAGCACGTCATCTAAGCCTGCTACGGCTGTGTGCATAAGAGCTGCCCTCTGATTGGCTCTTAGAGTAGAGAGATGGGATGTGTCTGGAGCCCGGCCCAGAAGAATCCGACCTGACGAGATAGAGGAGAGAGAGCCGTACGGCTCAGTCCGGACACAACGAGACGAGAGTGAGATTGCTTCCATCGTGCGTGTGCAAGAAATTGCTTCTTTTCTCTGTGTCATCAGGATGTGTGGGAAAACAGGGCAGGTTTTTAATTAACGTGATTAATGCTTTGTGTATTTTCAGAGAGAGGGAGAGAAAGAAAACAGAGTGTTTGTTTTATTTTTGTGTGTGTGTGTGTGTGTGTGTGTGCGCATGAGTGTGTGCTCATGTATTGAGGGAATGCATTAGAAGCAGAGGATGCGATGGCTGGAGATAAATGACACTGTTGAAATGCGTGGAGGCAGCTAACATTGCCCCACAGGAAAGGTGCAGAGAGCCTGGGAGATGGCTGACGTTCCTCTGCTGTGTGAGGTCACAGAGACCCCTGCTGCGTGAGGTCACAGAGACCCCTGCTGCGTGAGGTCACAGAGACCCCTGCTGTGTGAGGTCACAGAGACCCCTGCTGTGTGAGGTCACAGAGACCCCTGCTGTGTGAGGTCACAGAGACCCCTGCACGTGTGGATGACTGTCACTGTATGCATGTCCCCGCATTTTTGCAAAAGTTCAAAAAGTTCCTCGTGTTGGAATTGAGCAACTAATAACACTCCCACACACTCTCACACTCTCTCCCCAAACCTTCATTAGAACGAATGGGTCGATTAATTATTATGGGAGAGATTATAATGCCAGTAACTTGGGCTTTCTTCATCATTAGAGTGTAGGTGATCAGAATGGTAGTGATTTTTAGTGTCCCGATGGGAGCGGTTCTGACCAGACTGCAGATGAAGGGTTCTGCCCATTTCATCGTTAGGGACTGCATGGATCTTATGGACCTGCTTTTCCTTCGGAAGCAGTGAATGAAAGAAGGCCTTCAGGCCCAGGATGTGGACAAAGTTCTGCTCTGTTCCCAGTCGTCTCTCCTGCCTCCTGCGCACGGCACCGTTCCGCTTGGGCCCGGCGGGGCCTTCGCAGCTGGGTTGGCGTGGCCAGCAGCAGCGCGTTAATGGCGGAAGCTGTGGGAGAACGTTCACCACTGCACACCGCTCACGCTACGAATGTTAAACACTCAACGAACACGGCTGGAGGGGAAACCACATGAAGCAAACAAACCAGCCTCTCTCTCTCTCTCTCCCTCTCTTCTCCTCCCTCTCTCTCTGCCTCTTTCACTCTCTCTCTCTCTCTCCCTCTCTTCCCCTCTCTCTCTCCTTCTCGTTCTCTCTCTCTGTCTCTCTCTCTCTCTCCCTCTCTTCCCCCCTCTCTCTCTCTGCCTCTTTCACTCTCTCTCCCTCCTGTCGTTTGTTGTATTCTGTGGTGATGGCACCATAGAGAACATGAGAGAATACCTATAAAAACGAGGAAAAAATTAGCATGTCTTAAAATACTGAACGTTTTGTGATATTATTGTAGATATATATATATATCCAGTAATATGTACTGGAATGGGGAAATGGTTTAGTATCGGGTGCTTTCACAGTGGAAGGTTTTATCTCTTAGACATGGTCCAGGCATAAGAGATAAAACCTTTACTATATAACCCATTATAACTCGCTTGTAAATATGTCAAGTACATCTCATTTGAAAATCAGTAGCCTTAATTAAAGCTTAATCAGACCTGTTTTACTGAGCTAGTTGGATCTTTGGAGAAACTTTGGACAGTGACTCAAATTCACATCAGTCATTGTTATAATTATGACTGGGGTGAACTCGTTAGTCTTGAGTCTTGTGTATGGGTTAGGGTTAGGGTTAGTTACCCTTGTGAGGCTGAGGATGTGTGTTCAGTCCCACAGTAAAATCTTCTGTAGACCAGATATCCCTGTGTAGATGAAAGACATGTGCGTCTATGTAAATGTGACTGCTCCATATGGGGTGTGTGTGCATGAGTGTGTGCATGTGTGTGTGTATGATGTGGGAGTAGCTTAATGTTCAGGATTGTGATGTCTACCAATAAACAGACAATATTCCTTCTTTCTTTCTACAGTAACCCTCTTGTCATAATAACATCATGTAGGTTGCCTGTTGTGGATGTTATTGGTGTATTTGTATTTGGTGGGCGTGTTCGTATGGTGTGGGCAATCTGATTGGACAGAGTGGTGCGGTTGCTCAGGGCGTCCAACCACACACGATAGTCGGGGGGGGGTTGAGAGGAAATGAAATAGATTAGTAAAGGTTTTTCCCTGCGGCCGCCTCTCTCATCCCTACTGCTGAGTCCAAGGTGTGTGTGTGTGTGTGTGTGTGTGTGTGAGGAATCGGACCCACCTGTGGTTCCTGCTAGTGCTGGTTAAGAGTGCTCAGGTATCCCACAGTCAGTCTGCTTACCCATAGTTCATGGCGCTTTCTACTGAACCAAAATGGCCTCCTGCATTTTGATGCTGTTGCTGGAGCTGAACCACACACACTCCTCACACACTCTGGGAATATGAGAATACCTCATGCATTGGTGTGTGTGTGTGTATGTGTGTGTGTGTGTGTGTGTGTGTGTGTGTGTGTGTGTGTGTGTGTGTGTGTGTGTGTGTGTGTGTGTGTGTGTGTGCGTGCGTGCGTGTGTGTGTGTGTGTGTGTGTGCGTGCGTGTGTGCGTGCGTGCGTGCGTGCGTGCGTGCGTGCGCGCACCTAGATGTCTCTAGTCTCCAGATGTGTGTTTTAAAGGTAGAATTAGAAGTCATTCTTTTAATAAAGTTATTTTAGAAGAAAATCACTATTCAGTATTGTTTGAAATGTATCAGACTACTAGCACCTCTCTTGAATGCAGGTTGCTGGCCCAAGCAGCTTCTCTCACGGCGGAGAAGAAAGGCTCATTTAAATGGATGAATGCAAGCTGGGGTATGAATATGCGACGATTTATGACGCATATGCGGGAGGAATATGAATATTCACTCTCCTCCCTGGCAGTAAATGGCAGGGAGAGGGAGGAGCAGCTCCAGAATGCTAATGAGCCTCGGTGTTCTTACATTCCTGTAAACTCAACACCCAACCCTGGTGACATTTCTCTCTTTCACTCTCTGTCCCTTGTCCCCATTTACTGTGGTCTTGGCTACGTAGGGGTCTGCTTTCTCTTGGAGGGGTTTCTGCTTGGTCATTGTGGTGTGAAATGTCTCGATAGGTGCTTTGAACCCGGAGGAAGGATGTTTGCCTCATCTGCAGAATTCCTGGAAGTCACATCGGAACATTTGCTCCTCGCACTGAGGCAGCACGATCAGACTAGTTACCCCACAGAGCGTCCACACTAGAACACATCTCGGCCTTGTTTCAAATGACAGCTTGCTAATTCTGCTGCGTAATAAAGTGGGTCTCTGCTTAGCCCTGCAGGAGGCTCCACCCCAAGGCCTACCCACAGCCTCAAGCCCCAACCGTGCTACGTGGCGTCAGTGACCGACCTTGCCTGAGACGGCTTTATTTAGTTATTGCTATCTGGACGTTCAGGAGGTAGCCTTGGGTACTCTCCGTTTTGATCATCGTAAGACACTTAGTACCACAGCTTGGCAGAGATTTTGAAGATGTACTGGCAGGCTTTGTACATATTGGACATCATTGGGCCACTCAGAGTTTGTTGAGTCTTACTAATGAGAGGCCATGGCTATTTGGAAGTTAGTGCTGTTAAACTGGGTGCGAACCAGAAAGCAATTCCAACAGTAATGGTTTGGTGTCCTGTTTTATGGTAAAGCCTGTACTTTCCACAAGAGGTTAAATCTATTTCCATCCTCACCTCCTCCACCAAACTACAGCCAATTGCTGGGTTGGTTCCGTAAAAGCTGCCCGAGAATGTGGCTCATGGAAAGAAGATGCGTATTTATGATACTCATAACAAATAAGCAATTGAAACCAATTGGTGGGGACTTTGTAAACAGCAAGTTTCTGCAGGTTATTTACTTTCTCAGACCAGTTAGGAAAGAGTCGTGATGGATCCTTTTTTTCGTTCCTTTTATTGTCTAGATCTCTTTCGCCCCCTTCGTGCCTCTAATGACACCATGTCGTTTTAATACCAGGTCTGCAGGACGGAGCCCTCCGTGGCGTTTTGCCGAGCTCCGCTCCGCGCTGGTTGAATAGAACTGGAGGATTCCTCTTCTCCCCAATCGCATCCACTCTTAATTTGTCGTCGACTTAAACACTTTCTTCCTTTTTCGTAAGCCTCTCATCCTGACGGCAAGGAACAGCGGGTGGAGGGAGGGGCTCGCTGACTCCACCAAACTCTCGTAACCTCTATCTCTGACTTGCATACGGCGCCAAAATGCCAAAATAGCACTTCATTCTCACACACACACACACACAGACTCAGCCACGGTATTGTTTTAACTTGGTAATACGACCCTGGATGAAAAGGTAATGACCTTTTGTGTTGCATGCTTGCTGAATTGCACTGGCCTGATGATGTTAAACTCCTCCACTGTTTTCCTTTGTTTCCATCTCCATGACAATAAAACCAGATCAAACATGATACAGTACCTCATATGACTCTTATTATTGAGTCCTATAGTGGCCTATGAGTTGGTGTCAGCCACTGAAAAAAACTGAGTACCACGTCACCTGTCCACACTGTGACGAAATGACACTGGCCAACGCTAATCCGTGTCGGACAAGAGAGGAGGGCTTGTCAGTCAAGCGTTTAACGGCATTCCCTTCTGGTTCCAATAAGAACCCAGACGCCTCAACCTCAGTACTCCGTTCAGAGCGTTTTAACACACACGCTCATCCCCTCAGACAGAAGGTGTTTTTGTTTGTCGGTGACTGACAGCGGAGATGGGAGGAAGTAAACATTATTAAAACAGAGAGATGGAGGAGCTGGAGGAATTATTAAGAAATGCTGCCTTTCTGTGGCTTGTGCACAACACCACCCCTCTGGGGGGAGATGCCGTAGTCACCGAGATGTGTGGAAATAGGCAGAGGTGAGACAGGAGGTTCACTCGCTGCAATTTTAATAAAGGCCCAAGGCCAGACCAGTGGAGGGTAAGCACCACTCCCTTCTAACCTTTAATTCTTACTTTTTCTTCTCTCTCTCTCTCTCTTTCCCTCTCTTTCCCTCTCCCCCCCCCCCCTCTCTCTCCTTTATCTTCTTCGGTCTGCTCCCGTCAGTCCGGTTTTGCCCACCCGCCCCCCTCACTCACCAATCCCGAGGCAGCTCAGGTCTCTCAGGTGGGCTAGGGGTGGGGCTTCAGGTTTCGCCGAGTCAGCTGTGTTGTGCAGATGCTGAGTCTGCGTTCCTTGTGTTTGTTTGTGTTTATTTTACCTGAGTTCATGCTGGGTCACATGACACAGCTTGGCAGCTGTACAGTATACGGTTTTCTACACTACAAAGCCTGATACGTGTACTCGTCTTTAATGGTAGTGTGACTCAATGATGGCTGTGAGACAGCACAATTTTGTTTGTATAAAGTTTGGTCATTGTTCTGATTAAAGTGTAGCATATCCTCACTTTCCATTAGAACCAGCAGTAAAACCACCTTTGTAAATGTACAGTTGAAGTCTGTATTCCACGTGAACCAACATTTGACCATCTGTCCAGCGATTGGGGAGAAGAGAAATCCTCCATCTGTCCAACATGCATTCTGTGTGGGGATGTTTTGGGGTGGCAGCCCACGCTCTAACAAGGAGTGTGTGTGTGTGTGTGTGTGTGTGTGTGTGTAATAACCCTTCAGTGTAGCTAGGTTCTGCTGGTCACTGTGTGCAGTGTTCTGGTCTCTGGAGCTGCTGGTATCTGCCTGATCCTTCATTACGTTACTGTATTATTAGACTGGTTAAATTGGGCCCTGGTGCCCCTGTCCCAGTCCCTGGCTCTGAAATTAACCTCGTTCCAGTAAGCGTCTTTTGTGCATTTTAATTTTATCCTCATATTCCTAACGTATGCTTTTCATGCTGACTCTTTATTTTTGTAATTTTTGTTTTTAATGATGCCCTGAACAGAGGGTGTTGAATCAAGCCCCAGGAGGGTGTTGCAAACCCCTCCCCCAATGTGTTAGAGAAACAACGGAGAGAAAGCTTCTGAAACTATGCTGAGATTTCAATCTGCAAGGTCAGAACTCATTCGGTCTCTTCCAGGGGCCTCTCATATCCTGTGACCTGCTAAGGTTCAGGGAGGGGGAGGGGGGCGGGGGGTTCAGCTCAGGTGAATTTATTATTTATAGCATTGAACTCTAAAAATAAAAATTGAATTTTTGTGTTTTGAGCCAACACACATAATTAAGACACTATAGCACCAATAAAACGTGAAAACAAAAACAAATATTGACCTCAGAATCAAAAATCATATCAAACCTGAAACTGCAGAACCCCTACAGGCTGATGGACCCGCGAGTCAGCGGTGACCTCAGCCTGAGCCCTTCCTCATGAAACCACGCGTGTTGGGCTGAATTTGGTGCGTGCGTGCGTGCGTGCGTGCGTGCGTGCGTGCGTGCGTGCGTGCGTGCGAGCGTGCAAGCTTCCTGCTTACTGCAGTACTTCGTTTCACTCGACAAACTCCAAGTGAACTTGTCAGAACTCCAGCACTGACAGTTTCCCGCAGCCTAATAAACTCCAGTGCCATAGAGGCGCTACGTGACGGAGAGATGCATCACTGTGTGGGACCCTGTGGACTTTGCTCTCCCCGTTGGCCATTAAATATAGTGAGTTGGCTTATCTGTGCTGAGTATCTTTGGCACGTCATTGTACCTTATGAGCATGGAATTCTGAACTGAAGACATATAGACTGGTCTGTGGTGGTGGAGGGTTTGTGGCGGTGGAGGGTGTGTGGAGGTGGAGGGTTTGTGGTGGTGGAGGTGGAGGGGGTGGTGGTGGAGGGTTTGTGGCGGTGGAGGGTGTGTGGAGGTGGAGGGTTTGTGGTGGTGGAGGGTGTGTGGAGGTGGAGGGTGTGTGGTGGTGGAGGCTGTGTGGTTAAGCTGACGGTGCTTGTTATGTAGGGGAGCAGCTGACTGCTGTGACCTGTACACTCTTGACATGCTGGTCATCTTTGACAAAACCAACATCATCTTTGACAAAACCAACATCTTTGACATCTCTGCTCCAGGCTGCCCACAAACCCATCACTGTGTGATTCAGTGTGAATTACGTTACCGTGTAGGTGACTAATGAATCATCTTTTGATTTGTTCGTAGGGGTGGGCGATCTTGAAGAAGTGACTATCTACTTTTCAGTCGTAGACATTTTATGTTCATTTTATGTGCATTTTCTATTTTGAACTTCACAAAAAACTTTATTGATCAGTTATAAAGTGTATCCATGCATTCACAAACCAATGATGAGTTAGCATATTACACCACGTGTCTGAACATTTTTTAAACATGAACATTTTTTTAAATGAGTGTGACGTAGAAGTGACAGGTATTTCTCAAATCAAAGTTATCTGTAAAGTTTGTTGGGCACTGTTTAGGACTTTCAGAGGCAATACAACACCTCTGTTCATCCACCTACAACACTTCATCCACCTTGTCTGCGGGAACATGCTGAGTGTGTGTGTGTGTGTGTGTTGTGTTGGTGGGTTCCCTCCACCAGCTTCTGCCTTCAAATGAGAGAGAAAATGCCTCAACACCAGGCTGCTCACTCTGCCGCTCACGTCCCTGACCTTCAGGATCGAAGCCATTTCTTCATACGGCTCTCTAGAAAGTGTGTGGTGTTTGTTAAACGGGTCTCTTTTTATCGTTATGTCATCATCTTTCAGCGCTCCCCTCACGCAGAGTTTCAGATGAGTTCTGGGGCTTCTTAATTCGAAAGTGCTCCATTGATGCCACTGTTTGAAGGTCAGATCGATCTTAAAGGCTGAGTGTCTCCACTGAGTCATAAGCACACGACACTCAGGACAGCTTGTCCTTGTCTTCTGGTCTGGTGTCTGTGATTGGTCCTCCAAGGCCCTTCATTCATTTATTTAGTATATTAAATCCTTCTCATCATCATCTTTTGTCTGACTTAGGCAGGGCTGGGTGAGGAAGGTGGTCATGTGATATGCATATGTACAAAACTGAAATAGAAATGGTAAAAAAAAAAAAAAAAAAACACAAAATTAGTATAATGCACCCATTGCAGTAGTACAAACATTAACACAGTACTCTAATGCAATTTGATTATTTTAGATTGGTATATTTAGACTTGCAAATTAGATTCCGTTGACTCTTATATACTATACATGAAATAAACGACTTAACAAATAACCAAATCAAGTACAGCACAGAAATACAAATAAATGTTTCATGAAAATGATAATTTCAAGCAACACACTTGCACATGATGGTCTCAAGCGACCATGTTGAGTGAGAAACTACAACTGAAGTATTAACCTGTGAGTCTGTCTGTGAGTCTGTGGAATATAAACATTCACTTAATGTTAAAGTCTGTTAAAAATAAAAACATTAGCCAGTTGAGAAGGTGGTCGTGCTGATTAGACAAATACTTCGAGTACATACACACAAACTGGGCCACACATCATCACCGGGTTCAGGCCCCGCCCTCTCCCTTCTCATCACCGGGTTCAGGCCCCGCCCTCTCCCTTCTCATCACCGGGTTCAGGCCTCTCTCTCTCTCTCCCTGTGTGTCTCCCCTCTCTCTCTCTCTCTCTCCCTGTGTGTCTCCCCTCTCTCTCTCTCTCTCTCCCTGTGTGTCTCCCTCTCTCTCTCTCTCTCTCTCTCTCTCCCTGTGTGTCTCCCTCTCTCTCTCTCTCTCCCTGTGTGTCTCCCCTCTCTCTCTCTCTCTCTCCCTGTGTGTCTCCCCTCTCTCTCTCTCTCTCCTGTGTGTCTCCCCTCTCTCTCTCTCTCCCTCTCCCTCCCTGTGTGTCTCCCCTCTCTCTCTCTCCCTGTGTGTCTTACCCTCTCTCGCTCTCTGAAGCTTCTTCATCCTCACTTCTTCTCTCTCACTGTGTCTCCCTCTGTCCCCTGTAATGGTCTCATTGCTCTCAGAGAGATGTGGCTTACACTTGATGAGGTTGATGCTATCATGTCCTTGTTACTGCCTCTCTCTCCCTCTCTCTCCCTCTCTCTCCCTCTCTCTTCCTCTCTCTCTCTCTCTCTCTCTCTCTCTCTCTCATTTTCTTTTCTTCTTTTTTTCACCACATCCGTCCTCCTCCACACTCCAAGCCTGTGAGCTCTCTCCAAACGACTACAGTTCAATAAGCCCAGGTCACGAATAATATGCAGACTGTCATTGTGTTCACTTGTGTGTGTGTGTGTGTGTGTGTGTGCACGTTATCAGCACCTGACAGACATACTTGGGGCAAAAACACTGCCTGCACCTCCCCCGGACCTGCACTTGCTCTTACACACACACACACACACGCGGTTGTTCTGCGGGGCTCAGATAGCACCAGAAGCAGCATTAATTGACAGTGGAGCTAAAGAGATGTGTCGTGCCGGAGCCCCAGGAGAGCTTGGCCACGGGAGAATCTATCCCAGGCAGAGGCGTCTGCCACTGGGCACGTGTGGTGGAGTGCCTCCCTCCCCGGGAGCCACAGTGGAGCTCCAGGGTCAGAGGTGGCGTCGTCAGATGGGAGTGACGTTTCAACTGGCTCCTTACCTGATCCACATGCAGCCATGACCTCTCTGTCTCGGTGAGAATCTGTCCCCTTGTCCCGGCGTGGACAGCAGCGCGTCCTCACGTTCTTTCATTTCCACTCTGGCGCCTGTTTGAGGTCAAATGCATTAGGCTGCACTCTGTACAGTCACGTTGGGGGCTTGTCGAGTACTCATCTCTCCTTCTCTCCTTCTCTCCTTCTCTCACGCTGTCGCTCTCTTATTCTCATACCTGCATTCTCTCTGTCTCTCCCTCTCCCTCCATCTCCCTCCCTCTGTCTGTGATGTTTGTCTCTGCCTCTGAATCCATCGGCATTTCCTTTAGTTGTTCCTGACCCCTTCAGCTCCCCTGCTGTGTGGTTAGAACGACGTGATGATCACTGCCGAATGCCTCTGCCTCCTCCGGTGAGGGGGCACGGTGGCTTATTCCATTCAGTCGTGCGAGACACCGGGCTCTCGTCATCAGAGTCTGGAGTCGGCGCCGATCCGTTGTTTCCCTGGGCTCAGCTCCTCCAACTGGGCCACTATGACATCTCCGGTCAGAACCTGGTCGGACGATCGAAATGTTTGGGTGGGTTTTTTTTTTGCAGCCGGTAGCCAAACAGAGACGAGCAGCATCAACTAAACCGGCGTTTGCAGGACTCCACCAACTGTCTCTGCAGACTGCAGGTTTGGGTCTACATGAAGTCTGTTCCAAGCAGGCGGTACTGTGATGAACAGAGCAGCACACACACATTGCCAAGGGAATTCTGGAGTCCTAGCAGAGTAGCTGTTGAACCAGGATCTGTAGGATCAATCCATGTCTAAATGAAGGGGACTGCATAGGGACAAAACCACTGTTCCCAGATCAGGGCTCATGGGGAAAGATGGGACACAGCATGGTTCCGGTTGGGCGTCTGCTCTGCGGTTAGCAGCCTACACCCCCTTTAGTCACAGCCTTCATGCACTGAGAACTCTTTTGAAAATCTCTGTCAAATAGGAAATATTGCACTGTGCTTAAAAAAAATTTTTTTTTTGCATAATATTCTGTGAAGTTGTTCAGCTGGTCAGGTTGACACTGAATGTTGTAGTGAGATCGCACCATGAATCTCGGCTGAATGAGAAAGTGTGCCTGTCAATCAAATGTTCTGCTCTCGCATAACCAGCTCAGATTTGGGGTCAGGGGCTGGTTTGCAACAAGGAGATGGATTTCAATATTAATGCTCAGTTAACAACTGGCTTACTACACGCAGACTCACCTCACCTTCGTGGATTTTCTTGAAAAAATTCACAAGACCTTGCAAAATCCTGCAATGCCAGTCCAGATACTTTCTTAGTTATCTACGTGTTTTAGGTTTTGATGTTTGGGCCTTCAAGCAAAATGTAATTTCGGTTCCTTAAATGTGTATTTTAAGAAACACTGTTGTCAATGGGGTCAAGAAATTAACAAGTTACAGTTTGCAAGTAAATTCGCTTGGCTAAACCAATTTCTCGCATCATCAACTAGTATCATTGGAAAACAAAGCAATTGTGTGCTAATCCCACCTGAAGTTTGGCCTGATTGTGTGCTAATCCCACCTGAAGTTTGAGATGATTGTTTGCTAATCCCACCTGAAGTTTGATCTGATTGTTTGCTAATCCCACCTGAAGTTTGGCCTGATTGTGTGCTAATCCCACCTGAAGCAGGTTTGGTCTGATTGCCAAATTGATCGCTACATACCCAGAAGTATATAAGAAAGAGAGTGCAGTCCAAAAAGATTTCATCGTTAAGCAGTTTGATGCAACAGTGAGAACATGACGTTCTGCTACACTGTGGAGGGAAATAAAACTACAAATAGGACATCTGTCACATGCTAATGTCAGCATGCTAATGTAAGCATGCTAATGTAGGCCTTCAGCCTTCAGGTTGAGCTGAACTGGGGACACACCCCTGAAGTTGAGGGACATGACCGGCGATGCCACGGTGACGTGCTGTTTGGTAATGATTAGCGTTCTTCAGGCAGTGCTGTGATCCGTGTCGCACGTGTGTTTCTCAGTTTCAGTAAAAGTTCATTTTGTAATATTCTGTGTTCTTATAAGTGTAAGAAACACTCATTTACAGAAAATGAGTAAATGATGATGGAGTTATATAACACCTTTCTTTTTTTTTTCTTTGTTGATACCCAATATTAACACTTGGCCATAAAAAAGGTTCAAGGAAATTAATCCTTCTTGAGAAAATAGTGAAAATAAGTGGGTTTCCAGATCGGGTTTTCAGGTTATATTTAGCAAAATCTCTGCCACTTTTTTATGCATCATGAAATAAGATGTGACACATTCTACACAGAAATGAGATTTGGTTGCAAGAAAGTTAAAACAAGTGCAGATATTCATTTTTGAAAATGAAATGTTCTTCATTTGGGTAAATTATATTAATTAATTTGATTACTGTAAAACATTATCAACAAATCTCAAATTTCAACCCAATCCAGTGAAAAGCAGACAGTCCGATACTGTTGTAGACAGGAGCATGACGGCCGCACACTATATCTCACTATTTCTCACTATCTCTCACTGTATTTCACTGCATCTTACTGTATCTCAGTATATTTCACAGTAATCTTACTATTTCTCACTAGATCTCACTATATCTCATACAGAGATGAGGCACTGTATATCAGTCTCTTTCGCACTGAGATGAAGCACTGTATCTCTTTCCACTATATCCCTCCCACTATATCCTCCCTCTCTCTCCTTCTCCCACTATATCCTCCCTCTCTCTCTCTCTCTCTCTCTCATTCTCCCACTATATCCTCCCTCTCTCTCTCTCTCATTCTCCCACTATATCCTCCCTCCCTCTCTCTCTCCTTCTCGCACTATATCCTCCCTCTTGCTCCTTCTGTCTCTCCCTCTCTCCATCTTTCTTCCTCTCTCTCCATGTCTCCCTCTCTCTCTCCCTCTCTCTTCATCTCTTTCTCTCTGCACCTCTCTCTCGCTCTCTTTCTCTGTCTCACTCTCTCTCTCCCCTCACTTACAAACACCTCTGCACACACATCCACACACACTTGCTCAGTGTCATTGTCCTGCAGGACGACAGGAGGACACAGGGGGAGCGTGGGACAGTGTGGGACACGTCCTTCTAGACATCCTCTCCTCTTATTTTCCTCTTCTAGATATTCTTTCCTTTTTATCCTACTCAGTGGCCATCAGCTGATCACACTGCCTTTAGATTTCAAGAAACGTATTTGCATGATTCAAAGGGCCAGTTCTCAAGCCATCTGTATGTGCGTGTGTGTGTGTGTGTGTGTGTGTGTGTGTGTGTGCTGCCCTCATTTAAGTTTGCATTTATATACAGAGATCTCACGTAACTCAGCACCTTGCAGGCGCTTTGAGAGTAACTGTCCTGCAGCCTGTCTTGGGTACTGTTCCATTATGCACTATAATCAGGACATGCATCGGCAGCTTATGGGAGGCCACCGGAGAGCTTAAAGGTGTAAATAGAGGCTTAAGTCCTTTTTTATTTAGCATCATTAATTAAAGGCTGTGACTCTCTCGTTTCACTACTGTTAATGATGTGACATGGGCTCCTCATTAAAGTTGTGAAGTCAGCACACTGTTTCACCTGACTGTACAGGAGGATCGAGCGGTTGGATTTAAGGATGTG
>JAGXOD010000012.1:3045000-3102500 GCA_020368025.1 Brachyhypopomus occidentalis
TACAAGAAAGAAGGAACATTTTCTCTCTTCTACACTCTTCCCTCAGAACTCAATAAACAAGCGCCTATTAAAAGGCTTGCTGGCTGCAGTGATGTAAAAGACCACTAGGGGGGGGGGGGTGTCTAGCCTTTCCTGAACCCAGTCTTGACCAACGATGATGCACAAAACACTCAGTCTACCAAACACAAAGTTACCAAATTAGGAAATTGCATAACTGACTGTATGTGTAGATACATATTCTGTACACTGTAGGTCTGTAGTGAGGGGAGCAGGTCTGTGTTTGGGGGCAGGGGGAGGTGTGTGGGAGGAGGTGCTGAAGGGGGTCTGTGAATCCTGGATAAGCCCCCTGAGCTTGTGCACGGACGCTCAAACCTGGCGCTGGAAAAAACAACAAATAAGAGAAAGAACAGAAAGGAGGGAGAAGAACCGATTCAAAGAGAGAGGAAGAGAGGGGGGAGAGAGAGAGAGAGAGAGAGAGAGAGAGAGAGAGAGGCAGAGAGAGGAAGTCAAACTCCCACATTGTTGAAGTTGCCACTTTCAGAGGCAGTCAGAGTCGGCAGATGTTGTGATTGGCGTATTTCCACAGGGGGAATGTGTGTGTGTGTGTGTGTGTGTGTGTGTGTGTGTGTGTGTGTGTGTGTGAGAGAGAGAGAGAGAGAGAGAGGGGCGGGCGGGGGGGGCACTGTTTACGTGAATGACAATCTCTGGGTCTGATCCAGACTAGTTACTCCATTGGAATGACAAGGTCACTGTGCAGGAAGGATTACTGTGTGTGTGTGTCTGTGTATGCGTGTGTGTGTATGTGTATGCGTGTGTGTGTATGCGTGTGTGTGTCTGTGTATGTATGTATGTATATAATGTGTTGCCCCAGAGCAGGAGTCTGTCCAACCCAGCATTCCACTTTCCAAACGTCCTGTAATGACACTGGTCCCCCCCCCCCCTCTATCTCTATCTCCATCCCTCTCTCTCTCTCTCTCTCCTATGCGTGTGTGTGTCTTCCTCCCTGTGTGTATGTATGTCTCTCCTCCCTTGCCCCAGAGCTCTCTCCCTCTCTCATTCCCTCTCCCTCACTCTCTCTCTCTCTCTCCTACTCTTCCTCCCTCTCTTTCTCTCCCTCCCTTTCCCTCACTCTCTCTCCCTCTCTCATTCCCTCTCCCTCACTCTCTCCTCTCCTCCCTTCTCTCTCTCTCTCTCCTACTCTTCCTCCCTCTCTTTCTCTCCCTCCCTTTCCCTCACTCTCTCTCCCTCTCTCATTCCCTCTCCCTCACTCTCTCCTCTCCTCCCTTCTCTCTCTCTCTCTCTCCCTCCCTCACTCTCCCCCTCTCCTCCTCCCTCTCTCTCTCTCTCTCTCAGGAACGACATGTCTGGTAGCGCTGTTGTCTGATAAGGAGCTGACTGTGGCCAATGTTGGGGATTCCAGAGGCGTGCTCTGTGATAAAGATGGTAATGCCGTCCCCCTGTCACATGACCACAAGCCTTACCAACTCAAGGAACGCAAGAGGATCAAGAAAGCGGGTGAGTCACATGTCAGAGAGAAAAACATCATAGTCCGCATGATGAATCTCAGGCAGGAAATGGCATTAGCCATGCAGTCTCATGGTCTTTGGTGGAGGTGTTTGATTTTGAAGGTTTTATTGGGGGTCCAGAATGTGAAGTCATCATGGACGCTCCTTTACTGCCCCCTGCTGATTGAAGGTTGCATTACATCTAGAAAGTGTTGAGACTTTTCCCAGAGAGATTCTCGCCAGGTCTGATATGCAGTTTTGTTCTGCATATGCGCTGATTCCTTCAGTACAATTTACAAATTTTTGCTTGCTGTTCATAGGCAGTTTGTGAAGGCTACAACATAATGACCCATAGTACCAGTATTATTAACATTAATAATTATTACCAGTATTATTAACATTCCTACTGCAGTGTGCCGGCTGGGCATCAGTAAACGATGACGTTGAGATCTGGGACTGTAAAAGCCACAACATCCTGGCATTCATGAAACCTGTTTTAAATTTGCAGTAGCACCACTCACACAAGCATCTGACCTGACCACTCCCACAGCCATCTGGCCACTCCCACAACCATCTGACCACTCCCACAACCATCTGACCACTCCCACAGCCATCTGGCCACTCCCACAACCATCTGACCACTCCCACAACCATCTGACCTGACCACTCCCACAGCCATCTGGCCACTCCCACAACCATCTGACCACTCCCACAACCATCTGACCACTCCCACAACCATCTGACCTGACCACTCCCACAGCCATCTGGCCACTCCCACAACCATCTGACCACTCCCACAACCATCTGACCTGACCACTCCCACAGCCATCTGGCCACTCCCACAACCATCTGACCACTCCCACAACCATATGACCTGACCACTCCCACAAGAAGACAGCCAGGATTTTAATGGACCAGCCATTTGCTAAGTACTGGGCACATATAGTTCTGTATTTCACTCTGGACTGACTGCTAAATGTCAGAGTGGCAGTTGGCTGCAGACACTGGGGGTATAGCAGCACTTTTATAGCCTTCAGATCATCTTGTACTTTTCCATTTTCCTACATTTCCTGTTTGTTAGGTGCATTTATGGGTTATTTTTGAAAACTCAATTGTCAAAGTGCTTCTGCTTCATTCGTGACTGGGCTGCTCAGAACTGCTGCTCTGTGTAAAACAGCTCCAACATGTCCACCCTGGAACTGTGATCTCCAAGATAAAGTCTTTTGGGTGTTTGTAATTTTATTTTCTGTCATATGTATCATATGAATAATATTCCATATTACACACACCACCCAGAATATTTATTAATTGGAAACTCCTCATAGTTTCCAATTATGACTTGGACTTATAGACCAGCCCATCTGATGACCAGCCCATCTGACATCATCATACCGGCCTCCACCCATTGGCTTGTTTCTGTCCCCACATGGATGCTGTTGGCTGGTTTGCTGTAGTCTCTCAACCCAACAGGGACATTTACCCATGAATCCACAGCTGCACTGCTGTGACTGGCTCAGTCACAGTAACGCATCACCCACAGCCCAGCCAATCACATCAGCTGTGCTGCCGCCCCCACGCAAGTAACGCCAGGTCCGCAGTGATCCTTTGGTAAGAGAGGTCAGAAACCAGGAAGCTGGGAATGGGGTAGTAGGTGGATAAGGATCTGAGCGTATATTACGATCACGTCTCACCTGTGAGATTAGTTGGAGTTTCTAATGATGCAGCTGATGGGTGATTGTACCTTAAATATAGGGCTGTCTCGTGACCTCGCTGGCTCGAAGTCTTGTTTTATCAGAAACAGTCCTGATTCCTTTATCTGTGTAGGGGCCCCAGCTGGTTTGGGGTGATCAATAAAGCTATCGGTAATTGAATCTATAAAGAACGGTGATATCAGTGATGTGATATGCAATCGCTCCCTCTCGCCCTCAGGAGGGTTCATCAGTTTTAACGGCTCCTGGCGTGTGCAGGGCATCCTGGCTATGTCTCGTTCACTCGGCGACTACCCGCTAAAGAACCTGAACGTGCTCGTGCCTGACCCCGACGTGCTGACCTTCGACCTGGACAAGCTGCAGCCTGAGTTCATGATTCTGGCGTCGGACGGGCTGTGGGACGCCTTCAGCAACGAGGAGGCGGTGCGCTTCGTCAAGGAGCGCCTCAACGAGCCGCACTTCGGCGCCAAGAGCATCGTACTGCAGTCCTTCTATCGTGGTTGCCCTGACAACATCACTGTCATGGTTGTCAAGTTAAAAAAAAACAACACCAAAACCGGCGATCAGTGAGTGTTCAGCGCAGTGCAGATGAATATAACGTCGGATGACAAAAAAATAACGTATGCATAGATTTAAGGTGCAGGAGGAAAACCGTTTCATGACTATTTTTGGAGCAAGAACTGTTTCTTATTAAAATAATATTAAAATAACAGCAAATAGTATACAGCCATTATAGCCCTTATTAGCATACATCGTTTTCAGGCTTTATTTTCAAATAGTTTGAGATGCAGTGGAACAAAGAAACTTCCGGAAGCTTCAGGACCCGGTTTAATCGTGTCTAATAGTGTAGTGCACTGTTCCTCAGCCCAGTCCACGTTCAGAACACACCCAACCCAGCACACACTGCTCTTGTAGTGTTGGGGTGAGCTGGGACCCGGCAACGCTAACCGTGGGCCACCTAGCGAGCCCCAGGGACTGTGTTGGGTGTGATGGGCTGGACGTAGTGTAGTGTCACCTCTGCCGCTGTAACACAGGTAATAGAGGAGTGTGCCTACCTGAATAATGCCTGTTTTAAGAAGCAGCGTGTGTACAGTAGAATTCACCCCACTCTTCCCTGCGGCCGCAGCTGTTAGGAGAAAATCTCGTAATTCTATTAATAATCTAAAGTCTCATAAATCTGTTAATAATCGGAAGTCTTATAAATCAGTTTTGGACATTTTTATGTAGGCCTTTGTTTTCTTTCTTTTTTTAAATCTCTGATTGCTTAGAAAGTTTTGCCCATCGTGTCAACACAGTTCCCCCGGGGTTATTTTTAAACGCCATTTTAGTTTGATGTCCTCAGTACAGTGAGCGGAACTGCAGACTGAGAACTGGTCAGACTCCATCCGTCAGGGGAGGGGACAGTACTGGAAACCAGCTCCACCAGTCACACATGGCTACTTCACCATTTACTCACGCCATTTGGTTCAGAGTGTTTAACAGATCCAACCATTTTTCATTTAGTTATAGTCCAGTGATCACTCAGAGCAGTATGTTAGATTGTTTAATTGAGGGCCTTTACAGTATATTCTAGATTGTAAATGTGCACTGGTTTAGCCTGTTAGTCTGTAAACTCCAATAGGTTTAATGTGTACACTGAAGGAAGGACTTAATAAATATTTGGGCTTGTATATATCCAGCAAGACCGTGACTGGACATCTTCATGTTGCACTCACTGGGAACATTTTAGCATGTCTTGTAGTCCTGTGGCCCTAATTCTGTTCCTCCTCATTCTTCACTGGCCCCATTTGCACTGGTAACATAATGAAGGAAGACCAGCAGGGGCAACGGAGTGCAGGTGGAGGGGAGTAAATGGGCCCACGCGGGGTAGGTCGCCTCCGGCTTCCCCGCTGCCGTGTGGAGCTGTGGAGGGCCAGGATCCAAACCTGCGCTCACACCAGCCACACGAAACAAAGCCCTGAAAATGTGCAGGGATGTGCTAAGGTTGGGTAGGTCAACCAAATTCTCCTAATAACTCGCATTGCTCCAGTAGGCCTTCAGAGATAAGGGGTTCTCGTTGCCTTATTTTGATTCAAACATTTTAGTATTATCAGTTACTTTGCTAAAAAAAAAAAAAAAAAAAAAAAGACTTTTACCCCTAGCCCAAGCTTTTATTACTTTCTGTTGATGCCATGCACATGAAATGTATATATGGAAATATGGTATTTTGCATATTAAGGTCTCATTGAGACAAACTAATAAAGTGAATGTACATACTGAATATCATTAACCTCAATACCAGTAATATAAAAGAGTAATGCATCAGACTCTGGTTTATTAATATCAGAAGAGATTTAATAGTTAATAGTCTTTTTATGTGTGATTTTTCCGTTTGTATATTCCTCCAGAATACAGTATGTGTTATATAATGTAGCTGTGGAGCTTGTGTTTGTTTTGTTGAATTAATGAAACATTAAAAGAGAAAATTCTGTGAATTTAAAGAAAGAAAAACAATAAACTGTAACAATAAAAAGTGCAAGAATTCAAATCAGAATGTTCCTGTGTGTTTATGAAAAACAGCTGCTGTTTTCATCTTTAAAAATCCTGTTTTTTTACCCCAGGGTATATAAATATAAAGGACCCCAAGCCAAGCTCTGCACTTCGTTCGCATGCTTCATAAAGAGTGGATTGGCTCGTGGGTTTGTTGAGGGGTGGCAGGATAATGTGTTGTTAATAGCTGCTAACATTTGAACTGTAGTTTAGTTCAGTGCATCTGCAGTTTGTCTTTGTTTAAACGTCTTGTTCCTGGGCAGCGAGATCTACGTTCAGTGAAATTTGAACTATTAATCATCTCAAGTGACATTTTTTTCTTTTTCATACATGTCACCAGAGATGAATCGCTTCTGTCCACGTTGTATGTCCATGACATTCATCACACTAGTCATGCTTACAGTTTTGTGATATGCTTACTGAATTAAAAGAGGAATGGATAATCTGCAAGGCTGGTTCACTTTTCCCTCATCTGGGTAAAAGTATAGCCAAGCGAAAGCTCCAGTTTTGATGATTACATCACATGGATCTTGAGATTCAGCTCATGAAAAAATCTGATATCAGCAAATGCTTATATGACCTCATCAACCTGATATTAGCAGTTGGACACATGCTAACTGTAACGTGCATGCTAACTGTAGCGCGCATGCTAACTGGGACATGCATGCTAACTGGGACATGCATGCTAACTGTAACGCGCATGCTAACTGTAACGCGCATGCTAACTGTAACACAAGGGCAGCCTGACCGTGAAGGGACCACGGTAGGTTTGCGGCTCGCAGCAAAACTCCATCAGTAGCTTCTGCTACTGATTCTGCTGCTCTGCCTTGACAGGTCTGGGAAGTTAACCCTGCTCTACAAGCTGAACTATAACCAGGCTGTGGTGACCATTCCCACCGTGGGCTTCAAAGTGGAGATGCTGGACTCCTGGGTGCTCACTGTGTGGGATGTAGATGGTCCTCATGACTACCAGAACACGGCTGGGCTGGAGTTCACGGTGGACTCTCATGACAAGGGGCAGCTAGTCGAGGCCAGCTGGGAACTGGACCACATCCTGGAGAACGAATGCCTGGAAGATCTGCTGCTCATTATCGTGCTGGTCAACAAACGAGTCCTACCAGGAGCAGCAAGAAGCAAGGACCACGCAGACGCCTCCGACGCCGGGGAGATTTGTGGTAAAAGGAAGTGGTTTGTCTATCTCTGCGAGTACAGCGGAAGGTTTGAAACATGGCTTCCTCTGCATGGTCCACCTTCTTAAGGCTGCAATGGTGGGAGGACTGTTGAATCAGCAGGGGAGAGTTCAGATTTCATGTGATTTGTTCATAGAAGAAGAAGTGACTGATCTGTTGTGCTTCTCCTTCGTGTGCAGGTTTGTTATACAGTAGGGTCGGCCCACTTGCAGAAGACTGTTGCACAGTAATCAGATTTCACACTAATGGCAGCATATCCACAACAGTGATTCATTTCCTTAAAGTTTTGAAATACTCTTAATCCATTCTGAATATTTTCATACCTGAACAAACAAGAACAATTAGGCTCAGATAAACACTTTGAGATGTCTTGTGCAATGAATAGCAATGCCTTAAACCTTTATACCTGTGTCATATATAGACACTATTAATGCAGACAGTGACTATTAACCGTCTTTGGGATGTTCTGTTCTGTAACTCAGCTGTAAAATGATACTAAAGACCTGTACAGATTTGCATTAATGGATGAGGTTTTAGATCCATTTAACTGAATGTGACAGAACAACATTTAGAATTACTACGGGATCCAGAAACTGACAGCTTCACTTCCTGAAAACTGTTCTAGGAAATGTCAAACAGAGAATAAGGACCAAATTCACAAGGGGGAACTTAAGAGTAGTATACAATTACGCCTTATATTCAAATATCTGACAGGTACTCCAAGATAAGATATTCTCTTAAATGCAGCCTTATATTTCTTCTCATGAAGTAGAACATGCTTATAATTGCACTGGAGTCTATGAATTGCTAAACAAATAGAAACCAAATTCAAAGTTTTTTAAATTTACATTGTGTTCGTTTTGTTAGAGGGTTGATACATTTCGCCTTGATTTAAACTTGTAACCTTTGAACGGTCACTATTTTACAGAGAGATTAGCATCTCCGATTAAGGGAACATGCAGAAGATTAACTGTAATGAGATACAAAACCAGGAACGAGGCTGCACCCATACCACCGGCATTCCCAGGATGCAATGCGGGGTATTACTTGCTAGCAAAAAAAAAAAATAGTCCGGTCGCTAACTGAACGGGCTGTGTAGAAGGGTGCTCGAAAAAATAAATCATATCTCGATTTTCATTTGAATCAATTTTCATATATTCGCAAACATGAATGACAATGAGAAACTGGACAACCAGAGACTGAAGAATTTTAAAAACAAAGGACGCGATTTGGAGGTAAGCAGGCGAACTCCAGTCGCTTTTCTCTCCGTTTGCGCTATTTTGCTGCCTCGCGTTCCGCTGTGACGTCGTTCGCAATTTACAGAATTTCGCTCGCGACATGTCATCTCGCGCTCGGTCCTGGTTTTGTGGCGGCGAATTTTCACGAAAAAATTGCCGCCGACACAAAGATTCAGACGTGACAAGTTGGATTTATTGACCGCCCGACTCACGTGAAATGTTGGGCTAGTTAGCTAGCATGGTTGCTAACCGTGCCCTTCCTCTTACGCCCCGTGCACCGCTAGCTCGTTAGCTCGCTAGCTCCCTCTCTAGCTAGCCTAGCTAGCGTTATATATCGTATATGAACCGTGGAGTCATTTAACTGTTTTAAATAATCTAGCTACGTAACTGTGTGGCTGCCGAGCAATTAAACTTTCCTTCGAGACATGAGCAGCGGTGCGCTGTGATCTGGGGCCGTTGGGGATCACAGTGGCTGATGTGCATCAGCTGCTTTAGCGGTTCACAGGTTTTTTTTCTGGCCTAGGCTAATCGGCAGGATAGCTAGCCAGCTAGATCGCTATTATCCCCCAGGCTGTATTTTACTAGTTAGATTTAAGTCCAGATTACTAGAAATGGCTGCATAATTAGATAGAACACTTGTAACTGTAAAAAAGAAAGTTAATCTCAGTGTTTGTCACCGTGACGCCCTGACTTTTAATTAGAGACGCAAGCTAAAATAGCTAGCTAGCGAGTTCATTGATTAGCGGGTTGTCAGGTCGATTGGCTGGCTTAGCTAGCTGGCTAACTCGTTAGGTGTTGGTAGAGAGGGCGGTTAGCGCACTGGTTACGTCTTTGTATCATTTCTAACTAGCCGGTGTAGCTAGACGGAAAAATGGACGGTTTAATCAGCAATATTTGAACGATACTCCCCTACAAATGATAAAACTTGCCAAGTGGCCTGTAACGCCTCATGACATCTTTAGCTTATACACATTTTGGTCATGCTAATTCTTGATAGTTCGTCAAGGTCCGATCGAAATTTACTTAACACTTCACGACATTTGGTGATGCTAATTATCAGTTGTCTTTGTAAGTGTAGTACAAGCTACAGGATGTTGAGCTGGTTGTTAATATAGAAGATGGCTTAAGCGAATCTCTGAGGCCAACATATTAGTCAGTCTCCTTTTTTGAGACGACGAGCTCTGCTCTCCCGGTTTTAAGCTTTCATAAACACATCAAATCCCGCTCTCATGTAAAAGATCAAAGGTTAAGCAGGCCGCATTCAACCTTCTTCACGTATCCATATGTAGGATCTTCAGCATTGTATAAAGGAGTTTAGTCAAGCTTTTCTTAACTCTTATTAGGCACAGTGACGCCTTTGGTAAACGCTTCTTTCACCTTGTTTTATGACATTCTGTGAATCGTGATTTAGAGAAAGGGGGCAATACACACTGGATGTGTGGAAGTGTGTGTTCTGAACGCTGTGGTGTGATGAAGTGGATCCGGCTGACATTCCTGAGACGCCTGTTCTGAAAAACAAACGGATGCTCCCAGCTTCTCTTCCTGGGGCATGAGCTCACATGTTTCTCCTGTCACCACATACCAATGAGAGCGCGATTAGTCAATTCATTAGTCTGCTACATTCATACAAATTCATGTATATTGTGGTAATAAGTGTCAGATTATTATTACATAACGGTTTGGAATATGTCTGATTGTAGTCAGGATTTGTAGGTCTGCAGTGCAGGGATTTTATTGGAGAAATTAACCCCTTACTATGTAGGACGCCACCAACACTGTATAGCCCTTTTTAGCTGCTTGTGTGGTTGTGTGAGTTTTGTAATGGTTTCCCCTGAACATGTTTGTTGGTTTCTAGGTTACTTTTGACATTTTAAATGATTTCATAACATATTGGCGTAACCTGGGAAATCATAGGTTCGTTTGAGGATGTGATTGGCTGGGCTGGGTGGGGCTTGGCTGAACTTCTGGGGCCTTCTGACATCACATGCTCAATCCTACTGTTGTTTAAGGTGCATGACACTAAACCTCTGAGGAATTCAACAGTATTGTTAAGGTCAAATGCAAACAATATGGCTTTTAAGTTTTTCCTTTTTTTTTTTTTTGCTGCAGGCTTTTGTAGAAAGTGAAAGAACTGGGTGTACTTGGTTAATGTACACATGCCCGTACCCTGTGTGTTTTAGGTGCATTGAAAGCCAAGTTTTTGGTTCTGATGATCACCCGGTGCGTGTAGTGTTTCATAGCTGCGTTTTGACTGCCAGAACATACTGGAAATGGCTTAGCGCACTCGGCCCTTGCTGACCTCACCACAGATTTACTGTGTATGCGCAACTTATACCCCTCATGTTCTGTGCACTGTCGGTCTGCATGGAAATCTGCAGTTTATATCTGTACTCGCTCGGAATGAGCCTGCCTGTAGTCTTGGCCTTGCTCTTAAAAAGGCCCAGTCAGAGTTCTTACCTGTCATCATCTCCTTAAATGCACACACACACACACACACACACACACACACACACACATTTATATTGCCCCGTTATGTTTCTTAAATGATCCTGTCCTCTTTCCCACAGACGATGAGAAGGCAGAGAACTGAGGTGGTGGTTGAGCTGAGAAAGGTACTCGTGTTTTCTATTATCAGTTATTCCCACTGGTGTTTATATTTACCCACTTCCTTGAAACGCAGATACGCTAGAGTAACACTATACAGCACTGCCTCTAAATCAAGCACATGAGGTAACGAAGTAACGGGTAGTGTGCAGGCCAGCCTTACGGCGTGGCCGTGACCCTCAGCCTTGCTCAGTGTCTGCATCTTCTCTTAGAATAAAAGGGATGAACACCTTCTGAAGAGGAGGAACGTTCCTCACGAGGACATCTGCGATGACTCGGACGTGGACGGAGATTTCAGAACAGTAAGCTGCTCGTTTCCCTGTCTGTGCAGCATCGCATCCTCCTACACACACGTCTTGTAACAGGATGTCCGGGGTTGTCTGAGGTCGTCTCACTAGCACTTGTAGCAAGACGAGTGGCCTATGAGGGAGTTGTGTGTTCCACTAACATGTGCTCTCTTGTCGTTTTCCTTCCCAGCAAAACACCTCTTTGGAAGCAATAGTCCAAGTAAGTGTCATTTTTTTTTTTTGTTGCACAAACCCCACAGCTCTGATCTGTAAGCTTTTTATAGTGTATAGTGATCCCGAAATAAATTGTCAACAGTAGGTTTGCTGTGGCCAGGTTAATCTAACATAACGTTCATCTTGGTCTTTTCCTGCCTCGACACATTGGACACACAGTCGAGCTCTTTAGCTGAAGTCAAGATTCGGCTAATTGGCTACGGTGCCGATTTAGCTTCTGATGATGCAGGATGTGAGGGCCAGTTCTGAAGAAGACTAGAATAATCGCACACAGACGTGAGGGCCAGCCAAGGTGAAGACTAGAATAATCGCACACAGATGCGAGGGCCAGTTGCGATGAAGACTAGAATAATTGCACACAGACGCGAGGGCCAGTTGCAATGAAGACTATAATAATCGCACACAGACGCGAGGGCCAGTTGCGATGAAGACTATAATAATCGCACACAGACGCGAGGGCCAGTTGCGATGAAGACTATAATAATCGCACACAGACGCGAGGGCCAGTTGCGATGAAGACTAGAATAATCGCACACCGAGCCTTTCCATGTGCTGCTCGAGTGGCGCTGGCGTTTCTCATGCCGCGTGTCGTCTTTTGCAGAACGCTACCAGCGACAACCAGGGCATACAGCTGAGCGCAGTGCAGGCTGCCAGGTAAGCTCCGCTTCCTAGAGACTGTTGCTACGCCGACCGATGCTCAGAACACTGTGTGAGAATAGGTTCCTTCCTTCTCCGGTACGCGTGCGTCTGCGTGGAGAACGGTGTTGATCACGTGACCTTGTATTTCTGTGTTTCCTTCATGCATCATCACGTTGTCTTTGTAGGAAACTGCTATCGAGCGACCGCAACCCTCCGATAGACGACTTGATAAAGTCTGGTATTCTGCCCATTCTTGTGCACTGCCTAGACAGAGACGATAAGTACGTCCTACCTTGTCTTCTGCTCTGCCTGTCTGCCTGCCTGCCTGCCTGCCTGCCTGTCTGTCTGTTTTTGTTTGCTTGAGGGTTCTGCTCATTGGTCTCTCTCTCTCTCTCTCTTCTGCCGTGAAGTCCGTCGCTCCAGTTCGAGGCTGCGTGGGCTCTGACCAACATCGCCTCAGGAACCTCTGAGCAGACACAGGCGGTTGTGCAGTCCAGTAAGTCTGTGCCCAGCTGCACGCTTGGCCAGAGGTGGGCGGGGTTGGGGGGTCACAACTAGGGGGGGGTTCTAGGGTGTGGGCGTAGGGGGGGGGGTTCTAGGGTGTGGGCGTAGCTAGGGGGGGGTTCTAGGGTGTGGGTGTAGCTAGGGGGGGGGTTCTAGGGTGTGGGTGTAGCTAGGGGGGGGGTTCTAGGGTGTGGGTGTAGCTAGGGGGGTTCTAGGGTGTGGGTGTAGCTAGGGGGGGGGTTCTAGGGTGTGGGTGTAGCTAGGGGGGGGGTTCTAGGGTGTGGGTGTAGCTAGGGGGGGTTCTAGGGTGTGGGTGTAGCTAGGGGGGGGGGGGGGTTCTAGGGTGTGGGTGTAGCTAGGGGGGTTCTAGGGTGTGGGTGTAGCTAGGGGGGTTCTAGGGTGTGGGTGTAGCTACTAGGGTCTAGGGTGTGGGTGTAGCTAGGGGGGGGGTTCTAGGGTGTGGGTGTAGCTAGGGGGGGGTTCTAGGGTGTGGGTGTAGCTAGGGGGGGGGGTTCTAGGGTGTGGGTGTAGCTAGGGGGGGGTTCTAGGGTGTGGGTGTAGCTAGGGGGGGGGTTCTAGGGTGTGGGTGTAGCTAGGGGGGGGGGTTCTAGGGTGTGGGTGTAGCTAGGGGGGGGTTCTAGGGTGTGGGTGTAGCTAGGGGGGTTCTAGGGTGTTGGTGTAGCTAGGGGGGTTCTAGGGTGTGGGTGTAGCTGGGGGGGGTTCTAGGGGGGGTTCTGTAGCTAGGGGGGGTTCTAGGGTGTGGGTGTAGCTAAAGGGTGTGGGTGTAGCTAGGGGGGGGTTCTAGGGTGTGGGCCGGTCAAGCTGTTCGATTGGTGCTGTGGAGTCCTAGACTGAATAGGAGCAAACCAGCCTCATTTAAAACATGTTTGCGTTAGTACCAGTGTCTTTAGCTAGACGGCAGTGAGGGGGGGGGAGGGGAGGGAGGGGGGGGAATAAAAGCTGAGATTGAGTAGTCGGACTTCAGGTGGTCCATGAGTGTGGGTGCTGTGTGGAGGACAGAGGACAGTGTGGCCCACTCGGGTGAATCCAGAAGCAGCACACAGCCACACCAGAGCCAGCACAGCCAGTCTGCTGGTGATGAGTCATCGCAAAGAGAGGCAGAAATGTCTGAGTCATGCTGTCTTTAATCATCCCTGTGTGTGTGTGTGTGTGTGTAGACGCAGTTCCCCTGTTCCTGAGGCTGCTCCACTCTCCCCACCAGAATGTGTGTGAGCAGGCCGTGTGGGCTCTGGGGAATATCATTGGTGAGTTCCTGACCTGCGGCTGCACGTCTGATCTCTGCCGTTCTGAAGGTGCTGTCTGATCTCTCGAGTTCTGAAGCTGCCGGCTGTCTCCAGTCCAAGCCGTACACGACTGAGCCCGGTTCGGTTTAAAAAGAATCATTTTGTTCCTCATACTACCACAGGACGTCGCCAGCTTAATATGCTGTTGTTTTCTCCCGGGTTTCACCTCCCCCTGCCTCAGAGCAGTTGTTCAGTTCATTTCCAGTGTGCAGTCTGTCTTTACATGAATTTGCAAGATGACCGCTTATCCAACACTATTGTCTTTGAAGCACTTTGAGCCTCATGACCAGCCTCATTCTCCAGCCTCATGACCATCAGGCGCTAGAGTTTTAATCCTAGTCTACGGTCCAGAGGGCCGATCGCAGTGCAAGGGTCGTGTTGAGCTCTTCTGTACAGAGGCCTTCACCTGTGGACCATCACAATGCCTGGAATCTGTAATGATTAGCAGGTCATTTGTAATGTAACTCACTGACAACTTTGACTCCTGACTAATAGCAGTCCGACCACTTTAGTGTCTGGACCGCAATGACCTGCCAGCCAATTTGAAGGCTGCTTTTTGTATTTGAAATCCGAGGTTGAGTATGTGGGGTCTTAACCCATGTGAGGGTGTGTGGGTGTCAGTGTTGGGTGCAGTGGCGTGTGTGGTCTGATGGTGGCTCTGGTGTCCTAGGCGACGGCCCCCAGTGCAGGGACTACGTGATCAGCCTGGGCGTGGTCAAGCCTCTCCTGTCCTTCATCAGTCCTTCCATCCCAATCACCTTCCTCCGCAATGTCACCTGGGTCATGGTGAACCTGTGTCGCCACAAGGACCCGCCCCCTCCCATGGAGACCATCCAGGAGGTAGGGTGGAGTGGGCGTGGCCACACGCCCCCCTCAGCAGTGGCCTGAGAGATTGTGCATTGTCTGTTTAGTAGAACATGAGCGTAACAAAGGTGGTGTAAAGGCATGCTGAGTGCAGGTTAACACTCTGAGTGCCAGAAATCACTTTACCCATCTCTCTTTGGCCGTGGTTTTAACTGTATTGATGATATTAATTCCTTACACTTCTTCTTTCTCTTACTACACAGATTCTGCCTGCTCTGTGTGTCCTGATCCACCACACGGATGTGAATGTGAGTGCTGTAACGCTGTTTTTAGCGCCGTAATGACACCAGCGCCTCTCTTGCGAGTGTGTGTTCGAGCGAAGTGTCCTTGACTGTTTGTGTTTGTGTTTTTTCTGAGGAGTGGGCGTGTCTTTGGGTGCTATGGTATTATTGGTGTGTGTGTGTGTGTGCCCGCTGTTAACAAAGAGTGAGCAGGGCTGTGTGTGTGTTAGCGAGGAGTGGGCGGGGTGGTGTGTGTGTGCTTCTGAGAGCCGAGAGTGAGTTAGGATGTGTGTTGTGTCTGGGCAGATCCTGGTGGACACCGTGTGGGCTCTGTCCTACCTGACCGACGCCGGCAACGAACAAATCCAGATGGTCATCGACTCTGGCATCGTCCCTCACCTGGTGCCCCTGCTCAGCCACCAGGAGGTCAAAGTTCAGGTCAGCTGCTGTCACCATGATCGTTCAGGAGAGAGTGATGCGTGCTACAGGTTTGCTCTGTTGCTGTGGCTGCAGCTCCTCTGGTATAGCACGACGAGACCCTCCGTGGTCCGATACCCAGTCGTCCTGTTAAATGTCTACGTGTAAGTTTCTCTGAGTAAGAGCGTCTGCTGAACGCTAAAGATGTAAAGTCTGGTTCCTGTGGTTCTCCCTTTGGGTCGGTCCTGCCGGACCGCTCAGCTTCCACCGGCTCTAAAGGCGAGTCAATAAATACCTGATTTCAAGGACCATGTTTAAAAACCCTATACTGGGCCCAGTCGTGGTGTTGAAGGACTGTAACGGTGTGTCGGTCCGCTGGGGTGCTGGGAGCGGCCGCGTTTGGGCTCGGGGGAGACTGTGTGCTGCGTACACACGTCTGAGTGGGCTGTTGGTTCCCCTGCAGACGGCAGCGCTGAGAGCCGTGGGCAACATCGTGACCGGCACAGACGAGCAGACGCAGGTGGTGCTGAACTGTGATGCCTTGAGCCAGTTCCCCGCCCTGCTCACACACCCCAAGGAGAAGATCAACAAGGTACACACACACACACACACACACACACACACACACACTCTTTTTGCAGGTTGTGTTGGCAGACGCTTAGGGCTTTGGGAGGGTGTGTGTCCCGCTGCTGGGACGTGCTGGACATGATGACAGAGACTTGGTGCTTGTCTGGGTGATGTGTGAGTGGGTCTTGGTGTGTTCTCATAGTCTTCAGGGGGGGGTTTGACATCCAGGATGAAGATCTGTCAGTGAAGGAAGCTTGGATATAGACTCAGTAGGGTTTGCTTAACATTTCACAATGAGAATAAGGTTAGAGTGTGTGTGTGTGTGTGTGTGTGTGTGTGTGTGTGTGTGTGTGTGTGTGTGTGTGTGTGTGTGTGTGTGTGTGTGTGTCAGTCACTATCCAGCTGGTGGATAGGGGGTGCTACAGACCACTGAGTCAGTGCAGATAAAGGAGTGCATCTGAGGCCCGTCACTCAAACAGAGGCCTTTCTGTGATTGGGCTGATGATTAAAGCCTCGGCACCGCCCCCGGTCCCCAGCCCGCCCACCATCACCGTGTCGACCAGGGGCTGTGGCTCCTCCCACAGCTCTTGGAGGTCTGATCCAGCGCGGTCTTCCCCGAGACGCCCCGCGTCCATGCGCCACGAGGAACCCAAGAAGAGCATCAACCCGTAGCTGTAGCCTCATTCAGATGTTACGCTCTGTCCTGCAGGAGGCGGTGTGGTTCCTGTCCAACATCACAGCGGGGAACCAGCAGCAGGTCCAGGCCGTCATTGACGCCAGTCTGGTGCCGATGATCATCCTTCTGCTCGACAAGGTGCCGTGTTCTTTTTGCCCTAATCTTTTTCTCCCACTTTCTGTTCCACCTCTAGTAAAGTTGCTCATTCCTCCCTATTAAAAAGTTTCACTAAAGACCTTTAATGGACACTTTGGCATTAAAAAGGTGAATTTTCTAATGTCAGTGTTGCTGACGGAGTAACTTAATGGAGCTGTTGTGTAAGTGCAGCCGGCAGCCTTCATGTATCCGTGCGTTTGACTCCAGCTTGCTGTGACCTTTTAAAGCTGTAATGGGTGTTGTGCTGTTGCAGGGAGACTTTGGAACGCAAAAGGAGGCGGCCTGGGCCATCAGCAACCTGACCATCAGTGGGCGCAAGGAGCAGGTGAGCCCCGCCCCCTCGCCAAGCCCTGCCCCCAGCCCCGCCCCTCCCTGGGCCCAGCGTGGTTACACACCGCTCTCCCCTGTCCACTAGGTGGCCTACTTGATCCAGCAGCAGGTCATCCCTCCCTTCTGCAACCTGCTGACGGTGAAGGACGCCCAGGTGGTACAGGTGGTCCTGGATGGCCTGAGCAACATCCTCAAGATGGCGGACGACGAGGCAGAGACCATCGCCAACCTGATTGAGGAGTGTGGAGGTGAGGAGCAGCTGGCCAATCCCCTCTCACCCCCTTCTCCTTTTTGCTCCTCCCACCAGAGACAGTGCAATCATCCCAGCCGCTAAATGTCTGCTGGTTAACAGTAGCGTCGAGAGAGAAATGAAACAGTTATGGGAGATCGGTTGGGGGAAAATTGTCAGGTGCTTTTATTCAGCACCAGTATTATTAATTATTACATATTTGTGTGAGCAGCTGCTAATGTCTATCTCTCTCTCTCTCTCTATACTTTCCTCAGGTTTGGAGAAAATTGAACAGCTACAGAATCATGAGAATGAGGATATTTACAAACTGGCATATGAAATCATCGACCAGTTCTTCTCCTCTGATGATGTGAGTTTTCCTCTTAGCTTTAATGTACTTGCGTTCTGAAAGTGAAAGGTGTACTTGCTCTGCACTGCAGAAGTCGGGCAGAAGTCCCCGGGCGTCATGAGTCCTAATCTGGGCTTTGATCTCGTAGATGTTGTTGGTCACAGAGACGGTGGCGTGCTGGTTAACAGAGCTGTCACTCCTCTCTCCTCTCAGATTGATGAGGACTCCACCCTGGTCCCAGAGGCCATCCAGGGCGGGACGTACGGGTTTAATTCGTCAGCCAACGTGCCAACCGAGGGATTTCAGTTCTAGAAAGGCGACGTGAACATCTGGAGTTTGGTTTGCGATGCAGCTGTTCAACATATAAACACAAAAAAAAAAATCAGAAGAGCAAGAAGGGAGCGAGTGTGACAAATTCGGTCCGTTGTGCTTGGCTCATGGGATCCATGGCGGCATCTAACCTGAGAGCGAGATTGTGTGGGCTTCGTTTGGACTCCGGCTCCAAACGAGGTTTGTGGTGGCGAGTGAGTGAGACTGTGTGGCTGCTGTGTGGTGCGCAACACGACCATCAACACCGAGTGTGTTCAGAGAACATTTCCTGGACCTTCACAAAACATTGAGATGCGTCTACCAAACAACGAAGCAAAAATAAAGGAATGACGACGTCCGACCACGCGGAACCCAAGACGACATCAACTAGCAATTGGAGGCAAAGACACAACCGAAACCTCTGAACAAGAATTTACACACACGAAGAAAAAGAAAAACGACACAAATTAACAATAATGACGAACCATACCACACTCGAGAGGGTCCGAGCCGCGGGGGGGGGGGGCGTGTCCTCCCTCCTCATTGGGCCACGATGTGAGAGGTGCGTGTGAGTGGGCCGTTCTGCGTGTGAATGTCTGGACTCGGCGCTGAGGGGCCCACGCAGCTTTGGTGCGTAAGGGCCTCGTGTCTGGGCCCTGCGGCCGCTGCCCCGGAGCCCGCCGACCTCAGACTGCGCTGCGAATGCAAGTGAACGGACGAATGGGGCCGTGGATGTGTACGAGTGTGAATGGGGGAGAGAGAGAGAGTGCGTGTGTGTGGGTGTGGAGGAGCTGTGTGTGGACACGTGCGGAAAAGTCACCATTGAAATACTGAAAGGAGTTTCAGAACGTCACAACTGTCTGGGGGGGGAAAAGAAGTAAAAAAAAAAAAATGAAACAAGCAGCTTAGAAGAGGCTGACGTAGTAAAAATCTTCAAGAATAATAACTTAACAACCATTTAAAGAAGACATTTTTTTTTTTTTCCTTTTGTTTTTCTGTTTTATTAACTTTTCAGAAGTAACACTGGACTCTAGGGCGGCAGCAGGTCGTCGTCGTGGCGATGCCCTCTGTCGCTTTTGGTATTTGCTTTTAAGTCTCCAGTGTTTTACTTTTTATTTTGTTTTAGCTTCTAGTTCTGTTTTCTGTGCTTGTGTAGAGCTGAGCAGTTTAAGCCCCGCCCACCTCCCGTCGTGAGGCGGCCAATCATCTCTCCTGCTTCTGCATGGACGTCTCCTTTGGGCTTCTGGGTTGTTTTTTTTTTTCTTCTTTTTTTTTCTTTTTTCTTTCTTCTTCATGATCTTTCTGCTCTGCAGCGCAGTTGCCATAGCGCTAAGCTTTCAAGTCATCACATGGGGGTGAGAAAAAAAAAAAGCAGAGAAACAAGGCCATGTTGCGCAATGTCATCGAACACAGGCTTGGCATGTACCAACTTCATCGGACACAGGCTTGGCATGTACCAACCTCATCGAACACAGGCTTGGCATGTACCAAACCGCGGCATAGTTTTAGGGCGTTTTAGTTTTGTTAGTTATGTGTACACATTGTGATGTCTCCCCATGCCCCTTTTTATTAGTAAACTGCTGTTGAAATGTTCCATCTCTATAACCCACCCCCCCCCCCCCAACATGGTACCTTCCTGACTGACAGTATAAACCATATTGTGCAAACACTGAGGTTCGAGCCTAATGTTGTGCATTGGGGTGCATAAATTTGATGGACATGCCAGCACCCATAACAATATGCATAATACAACACACAAATATATATATATAATGTCATAATTATTGCCACATTAGGGGAGTAAGGTTCTTCACGGTAGTTTCAATAATTTGGAATAACTGATCTGCCTCTTGTTTTGGGGTGTTATTGGAGAAGCGTTTTCGTAGTGTGCTGCTACACCTTCCTCACGTCTGGTGCCCCGCTGATTCTTGGGTGGTGCCTTCTTTCTACAGCACAACAAAGGCAAGAGAAAACAAAAAAACCCCTGCATGAATCAAAGTGCTGTCTCTGAGTACGTCCTACTGTCCTCATGTCTCTAGTTCTCCACCCCAACCCTCTTATCTTTTTGTGTTGAAATTTTGAGACACTGTAGAGATGGATTACTCTTTGTGGTCATAGCTTTCTGTTGGACATAGGGTATATTTGCAGCATTCCTTGTTAGCAGAGATGTGGTTTCAAAGAATGAGGACAAAAAGAATGTGGACTTAGATGGAATTAACCTGTTAAACATGAACAACGGGCTACGGTTTGTTGTTGAAATAAACATTGAAACCATACTACGTTCTGTGTGGTTGTGTTTTCTTCTCCCTTTAAAGCGTTCAGTAGTGGATACACAGCAGTTGTTCCCAGTGCTAAATACACCTGGACCAAACCGTGTTCTTATGGAACGTTCAGTCGAGTATTTCCTACTATGAAGCAGACATGTATTTTGAGATTTTTTTCCATTACATGGAAAAACTTCAGTCTTTTGTGGAAGTGCTGATAGTCATTACAGCTTTATTCATATGGCTTTATGCTTTTGGTAGTGGAGAAAACTCCCACATCATTTAGTGCTTTATATTGCCTCCTTGGGCGACCCTAACAGCCAGGTTTTACTCTGCACCTCCTTGAGCTAATCTGTCCTGCAGTGCATTGGTGTCACAGGTGCGGGTCTCACGTGAGGAAAAGCAACCCGCACTATAGGCACCGCTGGGATTCGAACCCAGGATCTCCTGTTTACTAGACAGGCGCTTTAACCATCTAAGCCACGGCGCCACGACATGATAATTCGTGCCTTTCATACTGTATTGCTGATGTAACCTACGAACTATGCACAGAGCTTGTGTACATTTTCGACTGAGATAGTCCGAACTGAAACTTGTCATGGCCTTGTGGGAATCAGGAATGAGAAAACCTCGCTACACTAAAGTGTACGGCATACACGTACACTCAAACAGAATAATGTGTAGCAATACAAACAATGGTACTAAGTACAGATTTGCTATTTGCCATGACTGCATTTGCTATCGTGCATGACTAATATTGACGACCAGTAAATGTTATCCTTTTCATTAGGAATTCTGTATTTTAAGCAGTCTCGAGCTGCCTAACCTAAATCCCAGGATCTATCCATGTGCTACTTGTGGGCCAGTGTTTTGAGTCACTTGGTTCAAACCAAGTGGTTCGAGCCCTAAAACAAAAGCATGTGATTGGTGGAAAGTGGTGGCGCAAACGCGCATGCGCCTGCTCAGCAAGCGACCGTTACAGCTGTACACAGAGCAGTGCTCGAGGCGGACTTCCGACACGGTGAGCATTATAGTTAGCTGGGTAGGTTATTTATTTAAATACGTTTTCGAGCAGTTTGTCGCTGGTCAGTCACTAAATTGGGTTATTCGACTGACTAATCTGAAAAGGTTACAATAAATATACATTGTGAGATAAAATTGAGCGTCCCGTTTAACGTAGCGGCTAAAAGTACCGATATACAAACCAGTAGCTAAGTAACTAGTTAACTACAATTTTGGGAGTAATTTAGCGTTTAACTTTTCACTTACTCTCGATTTCTGACTTAATATCTCGGCTATAAGTTACCCTGAACTTCACATTTAAGAGTAGTTTACAAGGAGCAACATGGATAGTCTAGTTAGCGGCGTTAGCCAGCTGGCTATCGTTGTTTAAATTAAGTTTATTCGCAGTGGATTTGTAAACCTGCCCGTCGAGTCTGACTAGGTTAGTTCCAGGTTAGCTTGCTGTATTTGTGGCGAATAACGTTACGAGCTGTTGTTAAGAACTGGCTATTGTTTTACAGTCCAAAATGAGGTCGGTTCTGGTTGCACCAGGCGTCAGCGGCTACCGACGGAACCGGGTGAACCCGGTTGAACAGGACGGGGACCGTGTTGGCCGGGTGTTAAACGTTAATTACTATTTGTATGCGATGTGACTCAGGCCAACCGTGCTCCGTAATCTTGGGTTATTTATGTGCTCAGTTGTTTTTTTTTAAGTTATTTAATCTAGCACTGCCTTTCATTTATTAAGATGTTTTACTCGTCTAACGTTACATTTACCCGCTCATCTCGGGTATGGCTATTGCTGAAAAGGACTGTCCCGCCATTCATACGTTGGATTTTATTCACGGGTGTCATGACAGTAATCAGATCCCAGGATGAAAAACGAGCCCGGTCTTTTAAACCTGGTGATCACTGGACTCGACTGGCTTTTTACAGTCAGGCGACAACCGTATTACTGGCGTGCTAGATTATTAGGCGTTAATAAGTGACATGTAGCGTCAACAAATCTTACGTCTGGTCACCATTTAGGAGAGTAATTCTTTCGCGTCTATTTCGTATCCTAATTTAACGTTTTTTTTTTTAATTAGCACTCTTGCGCCAACCTTCACAAGCAAGCAATTTTAGAGCACTAATGTTAGATTCCAGCCCAGCTCAAATTAGTTTCCTCATATAGAAAATCAAGGAAGCAATAAATACTTCTTTTGCGCTCCTTAGGAGAGAGCGTCTGCTGTGGCCCTGCTAGAGATGGAGAGCTTGGAGGAGGACCTGACTTGCTCCGTGTGTTACTCCCTCTTCACTGATCCGAGGGTCCTGCCCTGCTCTCACACCTTCTGCAGGGCCTGCCTGGTCCAGGTGCTCCAGGTCTCTGCCAACTTCTCCATTTGGCGGCCCCTTCGCCTTCCACTCAAATGCCCCAACTGCCGTACCATGGTGGAGCTGCCCCAGAGTGGCGTGGATGCTCTCCCCATCAACGTGTGCCTGCGTGGCATCATCGAGAAGTACCAGCGCGAGGGCCTGCCCCATGCCCCCACCTGCCCCGAACACCCCCGCCAACCTCTTAACGTCTACTGCGTTCAGGACCGACAGCTCATATGTGGCTTCTGTCTCACAATCGGCCAGCACCAGGGCCACGCCATCGACGACCTCCAGACGGCATACGGCAAAGAGCGCGACACGCCGGCGGGGCTCGTCGAGCGGCTGACGGACAAGCGCTGGGAGGAGGTGTGCGGCCTGGTGGAGCAGCTGGAGCAGGAGAAGTGTCGGCAGGAGGGACTGGTGCGCCAGGACCGCGAGGTGGTCGCGCAGTTCTTCCAGGGCCTGGAGCGCATCCTTGCGCGCAAGAAGGAAGCGTTCCTCAAAGCCTTGGACGGAGCTGCCGCACAGCTGACCTGTGTCTACGACCCGCTCGTGGAGAAGCTGAAGGACCTGAAGGAAGAGCAGCTGGACCTGATCTCTCTGTGCGCGAGCATCGGAGACCAGGAGTCCCCCCTCGCCTTCCTGGAAACGGTGCACCACCTGAGGGAAAGGGTGGATGCCTTGACCAAGACTCCCCTGCCCGAGGTGCCCTGCCTCCACATCTCGCCCCACGCAGAGGACTTCCTCGAGGAACACTGGACAAATGTGACTATCGGGCGACTGGAAGACGCCCCCATCCCAAAAGTCTCTTGCCGTGTAAATGCGTGCTCAACGACAGGTGCACGACGGCCCACGGTCCGAGGACGTCGGCCCAGGCTACCGGTCCAGTCTCTGACTTACGTGGCCTTTCTGGTGGTAGTACTGCTGCTCTCTCTGCTCCTATGGCTAAACCCAGTGGGCGGAGCCTCTGTAGGCTTCTCCATTCTCTCACAGATTAGCCAGGCAGTGGAAAACCTATTGGATGATGGAACTGCTTCCCTCCACCAATCAGGGATGCTTGTGTGCTGCTTCCTTCACAACCTTTGCCTTAAATTCAGCTCATATATTTCTGGTCTGGGAGAGAGCACCTACCAGCTTCTGGTCTCTTCCTTTTCTGAGCATTTCAGTTACGCTAAATGACCGAAGAACGACCAGCCGATGTAGCTTGTCACAAAGTGCTGTATGGTGTCTGCCACGCACGCCGGTGTAGGACTGGTGGTCATGCAGGAACAAAGGCTCGTCAGGGCAAACTCGGGAGTTTCAGAGCTGGTTTAGTAGTCCACATTCATGTGCAGAGATGTGTAGTTCTAACTTAAATCATGCAGGTGAGGGAAAAAATAGTATGTCAAACTCTGACCTCTTGCATCAAGTCAGTGTTTCATAGGACGTTGCTATTGATATTCTTTTTCTAACTTTTGCTACTAAAATTTAATACTGAATGTGTGTGTATGTCCAGATGTGTTTATTAATCTCGCCTACTTTTTCTCGTGATCTTTTAGGAATGCCTAGAGATGTCAAACTGCTACTTGGATCATGGCAGGGGGTCTGATATTTTATAAATCTCCATATGTAGGTTGCATTTCTCTCAAACAGCCACAGTTCACACCTTGAACAAAATGGTCAACGACAAGGCTCCAAACCTGTAGATCTGATCTAGTCAGATGGAGCTTGATTGATTAATACTGTCTGTCTATACTGTCTATAGTCAAGTCCCTGCCTCAAAGACAGAGGTTGTTGTACATGTCTGGGGAGGCGGGTGATAACAGTAGCCTGTTATGGCAGAGGTACTCAAGAAAAGCCACACTGGAGAGATTTCAGAAAGTTTAATAGAATAAACAGCAGCATTTTTTAAAGGATATAAAAAGGGGGGAGGGTTACATTTACACACGAGAAAATGAGAACAGTGAAACGAGACAGGTATTTAAAATCAATCAAGCGCTGGGACTTTATGCTGAAGCTTCGATGTCTTTGAGGACGATGGTTTTAGGGTTGATCCCCACATTCTTAGTGGTGTTATGGGTCTTGTAGATGCCGATGAGACGGTCAGCCATCTCAAACATGTTATTCCTCAGGGAGATGATGATGAACTGAGCATTCTTGGTTTGCTCCTGGAAGGCAGAACAAATTAGCCGGAATTTATGATTGGTGTTAGAATTGAGAAAATTCTTGCTTAAAGTTAAAACGGCGTGCTCTAAAGTCAAAAACGGAGTCGAGCTTGTGTGACTGCACGATGTAACTGGAGCCGAACGGGCGCAACATGAAACATCTCAGTGGTGTATTGTGCTCTTCTGAAATGCTTAAGCAAAATTCAAGTGGGACAGCATGTTTGTTGGTTAACCATTACACCTGTATGGCTTCCAGAACGTTGGGTTTGTTTACCTTTCTGCAAGCCAAAGATCTAGTGGAACAATATGTACAATGATGTGCTTGTAAATGAATGTCTAAATATGAGTAGGAGTTAACTGGACATAACTGACCTGTTGGGCCCATATCCTCATAAGACAAGTGTACACTCCTCTAGGGAACTTGGTTGCTCAATAATCATAACTGAAGATATTCTGGAACATCTGCATCGTTCAGACCAGTACTATTAAACACTAGACCCTCCACCAACAAGATGAAGTGTAACTCACGTATATGTAGCAGGCCACAATAGACACGTTCTTGAAGTCCAGGGCTGCGTCTATCTCATCCATAAAGTAGAGGGGCGTGGGTTTGTAGTGGTGCAGTGCGAACACCAGGGCCAGGGAGCTGAGAGTCTTCTCCCCTCCAGACAGGTTATAAATCTTCTTCCAGCTCTTCTTAGGAGGACGTACACTGAGATGTGGGAGGGGGAGACATTTATTCATGACATGGATTGTTATTGTTCATAACTGAATAATTAACGCTGTTCTCATTTTATACTGTTACAAACAATATATACATTTGTGCCAACACGCAAGGCCATGTAAAAGTGACTGGAGACATCTTGCTTCTTCCAGTCTGCCTCACACAGGCCAGTGCTCAGGGACCTACTGGCCCACTGCATCCAACAAGCCCATGGGATTTATAGCACCTTGCTGACATTGATAAATTACTTTGCTCACAGTATGGATGGATATGAAATTTTAATTGTGACTATAGGTATTTCAGCCAAAATGTCAGACACCATGTGACACGTGCTGTGCAGAATTAGAATTTTCCCACTAGAATACGAGCCATGCCTACCTGAACATGATGCCCTCAGAGAAAGGATCCAGGCTGTCCACCAACTCCAGCTCTGCATCACCCCCTAGTGTCAACATCTGGTAGTTCTCCTTCAGCTTGTTGGTAATTACATTAAATCCAGCCATGAACTCATTGAGTCTCTGTTTACGCAGGTCCTCACAGCTACGCTTGAAGTTGTCTCTCTGGGTGGTGATCTCATCCAGTTCAGCCACCCTCTGCAAATACAGCTCCTCCTGTATGTACACACACAGACACGCACGTTTACAACACCATGTGTGAGCGGCAGTTTTGGCCACAGAGCATAATTCCTGAGCCTGATGAGTTGTCTCTAAGGGACGAGGAAACAAGCAGTCCTCCGAACTGTGTCTCTCCGTCAGCCATATTTAAGCTCCTGAATACAACCAGCAGCTGCATTATTTACTCTGACGGTGCAGAACTGGATGGTCTTCACCACCTCTTCACCTGCTCCCTTCATTTTCACATCCCACAGTCACGTTTCTTCTCCAGCTGTGGTGTGAACGTGGCGAGCAGAAGCCCCGTACCTTCTTCTTGAACTCCGCTATAGCCCCTAGGTTGGGCTTCATCTGAGCGCAGCGGTCCTCCAGAAGAGCGATCTCGTTCTTGATGACATCAGGGTTCTTCATGGCCTCCAGATCCTCGGAGCTCAGTTTAGGGAGCTCCTCCGCTGGTTTATCATCCACAGAGTGCAGAACAAGCTTGGAGGACTAAACACACACACACACACACACACAAGGCAGGATCAGATAACTCGATGTATTAGACAGAACAGAAGGCCTGTTGTGCTGTTGTGCTGAGCCTCCTCTCCCCCACCTCCTTTTCCCAGTGTTTGATCTTGTTCTGGTACTCCGCGATGGCCGTGTCCATCTGCTCCACCTTCAGCCGGACATTGAGGGCCTCCTTCTGTAGAGCGTGCTCCTTCTCCTGAATGGCCTTAATCTCCTGAAGGACCCCCCGGTGCTGCTCTTGCACCTCGGGCAGCGCCTCCTACAGGACAGGTAGAGAAAAGATGAGCACCACGAACAAACTAACCGTTTAATGTTGACCGGTGTTCTAAAGTTGATGGTAGATGAGCAGAGGAACAGTAAGGGGGTGGGGGTAGATTGCTACCCGTACGGTACACAGTTCATCTGGAGGCTACCACATCGCCCCCCCCCCCACTCAGCAGGGTGGGTGAGGGTCTGAGCGTGGTGGCGTACCTCCGCCTCCTGGCACGACTTCATGATCTCTGCCGCTTGGTCCTCCAGGGTCTTCAGCTGCTCGGTGTGCTCTTCCATGGCCTTCTCGTTCTCCGAGATCTCCGACTCCAGCCGCGCTACCGCCTCTTCGGACCGCTTCAGATTCCTGAGGGAGATGGGGTGTTGAACAAAACCGCCAGCTTCTTCAACCACTGTGGTGGACTCCCGGTACAAAAGGAGTGAGTTCAGATGCTGTTGTACGCTGCCCACCCCTATCCACATGCATTTTAAAGGGAGAATGAATAGTGTGAAAAGTGACTAGCTAAGTAGATCTGCTTACATTACTTGAGCACCACATACAAAATCATGCAAGGGTGTTTACTTCCTGTCATGACAGGAAGTTGAGGTTTTTCACACACCGTCCTGCAGTCTTGATGGCCACCTGGGCTTTGGTGATGGCTGACGAACACTCGTCCAGCTCCCTGTTCACCTTGTCCAGCTTGTCCTGTTGGGCCTTCAGCTTGTGACTGTTGATGTCCACGATGAGAGTGTGGAGACGCTTCACCTCCGCCTCAATCTTCCCTGCCTTGCTGGAGGCGGCCTCAAAGCCTTCCGGGAGAGAAGAATCAGGATTCATCAGTCAGCCTGCTGAAACTTGCAGACGTTTTTAAACTCCTGTCCCACAGGGCCACAACACTTCAGACTTTTAATGTTTCCCTCTGTATAATTTACACAGCAGCACACTAACACAGTACTGCAGTGTGGAGGGCATCTAGGCCCTGGTGCCAGATGAAGCACACTGGGAGATGTTCAAGCTCCAGACAAAGGGGAAATGAAAGCACTCTGGCCTTTAGATGCACAGGTCTCCACCTTATAACCTGTACCCCCCCCTTACTCTTCTTAAAGGCCTCCAGACTCTTCTCCATGTGCTTCTGCTTGGCCTTGTCTGGGGCTGCAGCAACGACATTCGCCTCCAACCCCTTCATCTGGGACTTCAGGTGAATCTCTTGCTCTTCAAGACTCTATAAACAAACGACATCCACACTTAAAAAAAACGGCACGTCGTACTCGACGGAACTGCCAGAGCATTGCGGCACGTTTTAATCCGATGTTGAAGATGATGAGAAGATGCTGCGGCGTGCGTCCCACCTGGATGCTGGCGCTGTACTTCTCCAGCATGTTCTTCATGTCTCTGAGCTCTCTCCTCTGCTGGTGCACCTTCTCCTCAAGCTGCTGCTTCCTCTGCTGCCAGCCCTGAAGCTGCTGCAGCTTCTCACTCAGGGCACTCTCCATCCCGTCCAGCTGCGCACGCGCACACACACACACACACACACACACACACACCTTTAGATACATGGACACACAGGCCATGGCCTAATGCAGAACAGGAGCAGTTGTGATCTCACCTGTTCCTGTGTGACTTCAATACCAATCGCAGAGCCCATCCTGCCCCTCATTACACGCCCTCCTCCTCCAGTCATAGTGCCTGAGAGAGAGAGGGGGGGGGGGGAGATTATGTGTACAAGAACAGAAGAAACGGAGCGTTGTGATAAGTCCCCTAAACATTGGCGACGGTTACCAGCTTGTTCGATGATCTGGCCCTGCAGACTGACTACTCTCCAGCGCTTGTCCTTCTGAAAGGCCACCCTGGTAGCCTGCTCCAGGTCCTGGGCCACCAGGGTGTCCCTCAGAGCGAAGTAGAAGGCCGGGCGGAGGGCCTCGTCCTTCACCTTCACCATGTCAAACAGGCGTGGCACGTTCTCAGGGGTGGAGAGGGTGCCCATACTCTTCTCCCAGACCTTCATCTACAAACGCAGCACACCACAAATTGGCCCTGAACCCTGCTGTGCCATACCAACATGGTTCACCTTGTAACCTAACCAGGAGCGTAACTCAGAGAAATGCCCATACGCACTCCTGCATTCCTCTCACGCCCAAAAGGCTCACGGAAATCGGTGCATTACAAAGCAGACTCCATGCACAGTGGAGCTCCTACCTTGTCTAGACCAATGAAGGTGGCCACGCCGATGTTCTGTGACTTGAGGAAAGTGACGCATCTTTGGGCCGTGTCGATGGTGTCCACCAAGATGTGATCGAGCGAGCCGCAGCTCGAAGAAATGGCGACGTCATATTTCTCGTCGATAGCTCCCAAGTCACCCTGGAGCAAGACAAGCAAGTCACACATCATCACACCTTCGTTTCAGATGGCCGAGAGGCAGGCAGGCACACGGCTGCAGCGTCTCACCAGGCGTCCCAGAATGCCCGGGATCTTGCCGCTGCGTTTCTGCTGCATGAGGGCGTCCAGCACCTTCCCTCTGCTGCGGTTGGATGACAGCGAACTCTTGGCCTCCTCCACCTTCTGCCTCAGGTCACTGACCACCAACCTCACATGCCCATCCTTCTCAGAGATCTGCTGCAGCTCCCGCGTGTCCTATGTGCGCGCGCACACACACACACACACTTTGGATTAGATCATTTCTAAACTGGCCCTTGTTCCCACACTGCGCTAAACATTTCCAGAACACACAAGGTGGCCGTAGCCCTCCGCACTCCCGCACCTTTTCGAGCTCTTCCTCACACTTGGGTATTTTGAGGTGCAGCTCTTTGATGGCGGCCCTCCTGTCGCGAAGGGTGTCGGCGGTGCCCTCCAAGGTGGCCTTGGCCTGGCTGAGCTGCAATACGGCCGTCCTGTGCTGGCTCAGGTAGAGGTCCAGCTCGGACTGGGCCACGTCCATCTCTGAGCGGGCCTCATTCACCGCCTTGCTCAGGTCCAGAAGCTCCTTTTCTTTTTGCTGTGGAGTGATGTTGTACACGTACGGTATCAGCAGGACTGTTTAACCAGCACACAACACACAACACACAACACACAACACACAACACACAACACAAACCCACAACACAAACCCACAACACAAACCCACAACACAAACACACAACACAAACACACAACACAAACACACAACACAAACCCACAACACAAACCCACAACACAAACACACAACACAAACACACAACACAAACCCACAACACAAACCCACAACACAGCCCCCCCCCCCCCCCGACCACCACGGCAAATGAAAAGGATGTACAATGGGCTCATTTATGTGTAGGAGGTAATGCATGTCTCCCCCCCCCACCCCCACTAACAGCCCTCTGCCAACCCTTACACGCTCCTCTACACGCAGCTGAGGGACATTAAGGGGCCAGCGCAGGAACTAACCTCTTTGTCGAGCTGCAGGCCGCTGGTCTCCTCCTTCAGGCTCTCCATCACCTGGGCCAACACCTCCTCCTCCTCCACCTTCTGCTTCTCCAGCTGCACCTTCTGGACAGAGGCCTCTGCGATGACCTTCTCACTGCTTGCAGGGATGTTCCTCACCTCCTCCAACTGAACACACACACACACTTTAGATATGCTGGTGTCAAACCTCCCCATTCCCCCCCCATTCAGATTCATGTGAACACCGCCACATAAGGGGACCTTGTTAACACAGATTCCTGGTAGTGTTATTTAGGTTACCTGCGGAGTAAAGTCCCTAATGATCTCGGCCTGTTCATGGAGACGTGTTGAGAAGGCCTGGGGCCTCATGTACTAAAGGTGCGTACGTACAAAAACATTGCATACGCAATGTTTCACGCAAACGGTCAGATGTACTAAATGTGACTTGAACGTGAGAAAGTGCGTACCCCCACGCCACTTTCATTTCAGGCGCACGTATGTTTTTTTGTACGTATGCGACACTTAGAGGTGATGCATTGAAATTACAACTATTAAGATATCCTTTACGCACACATTGTAGTAAGCCCTTATTGGGTAAAATTAAGTAAATTAGACCATTAAACAGTAAATTAATCAAACAATTTCATTGCCTTATTGCAATAATCATTCAACGTGTTTCCACTTAGCCTAGATTATATAAACATGCATGAAATGTTGCGCTGAAGTTCTTGGGAGATGGCAGCGTTGGCATTACTAGAGGATATTGCTAATGGCCGAATTCGCAGAGAGCGTTTTCAGTGACCATTATGATTTTTTGGCCCATGATGATGACTGGCTTATAAGCCGTTTCAGATTTCCAAGAGCTGTCCTCTTGGAACTCTGTGCTGAGTTGGGTCCAGTTTTGGAGAGAGAAACGGCGAGGAGTCGCGCATTGCCAGTTCCTTTACAGGTGCTGACAACGCTCGGCTTCCTGGCAACTGGCTCGTTTCAAAGAGAACTGGCAGACCGGTCAGGGATATCCCAGTCATCTTTGAGCCGTGCCATGCCAGCTGTGTTGGATGGGATCATATGCATGTCAGCTAAGTATATAAAGTTCCCATATGATGCGGTTGACCAGGCAAACATTAAAGCGCAATTTGCAGCGATAGCCGGTTTCCCGAATGTAATCGGAGCGATCGACTGCACACACATTGTTTTCTATTCACATAAGCAAATTCCTCCTTAGATGGTGCCTTTATAGCACTTTCATTCCATAAACGTGCAAATAATCTGTGATGCAAAAATGTGCCTTACTAATGTAGTGGCACGGTGGCCTGGATCAACCCATGATTCGCGTACATCCTTACAAACAGCATGGTTGGGATAAGATTACAAGCTGGCAGAGTGCGTGATGGGTGGCTTCTTGGTAAGCAACAAATTTAAAGCATTTGACATTGCCAGCTTAGAATAATTAATTTAAAACATGGGTAATTGTTAAATGACTTAGGAGCTTGTGGCTCACGCGCTCAAGACGTGGCTGATGACCCCCTTTGCTATCCACAGACTGACCGGGAGCGGAGATACAATTCTCTCCATTCTCGCACCCGGTCAGTCGTGGAGAGGGCAATTGGGCAGCTGAAAAGCCGGTGGCGCTGCCTGGACAGGACCGGGGAATGCTCCTGTATCGGCCAGAGAAAGTGTGCAGTATTGTGAGGGCATGTGGGGTCCTGCACAATGTTGCGCTAAGGTACGGCATGCCATTGTTGGAGGTGGTGGAGCAACCAGCGGACCCAGAGCCAGGAGAAATGAACGCGCAGCCTAACCCAGGTGCCATAGAAGCAAGGCAACAAATCATGGCCGGTTATGGCCGTGTCACCCATAATACAGGCAACTCTCTGCTCAAATGCAGTGAGTTGGATGTCTCCTGCCCCCCGCCTGTTTGGGTCACACTCTGGCGATGTGCAGTCAGCCTCCGCTTTACATCCACCTTAATGTCTGACCATTTTTTTATTATTATTTTTATTTTATTATTTTTTTACACGCTGTCCCACTCAGACCTTTTGCGCTTTGCCGTAATGCCAGAGGACAGCGTGCCAAACAAACATTTTTTCCGCGTCTCTACTTCATTTAGTAGCGTCTCAACTTCACATTCGGTGAAGTTTCTCTTCTTTCCCCGTTTTGACATGCTTTGTGATATATCCGAGAGGAAACTCCTCCGGTGCAGGGCATATTTACATGAATTTGCATATTTATAGGGGACGTGTCACAGGCGGAGTCAGCCACTCTCTCATGTGCGCCAAATTCCACGTTGATTGGGATGTACAAAAGAACGCCATTTTCTGGATTTGTCCGTACGCCAAGTTTCAGTAAGAAATCCACGCAAGTCTTTGTACATGAGGCCCCTGGTCTCTTCATATTCCCAGGATTTTGGTTGTGTTTTGTTTTCCCCATGTATATATGTATACTTGTGTGTGTGTGTGTGTGTGTGTGTGTATATATATATATATATATATATATATATATATATATATATATATTTTTTTTTTTTTTTTTTTAAACACTTTCCTGTTAATTCCTGGAGAGGGAGACTTTTATTTTGAAAGTTGGTTGGAGAACAGGAAAAGGAAGTGGCCATTTTTCATAATGGTTAAAGTTTGGGGGAAAGGAGGCGTGGGGAGCATGGCTGTGGAGGCCCCATCAAACATTTACCTTTTCTTGCCCTTGTCCTTGAACTGTGGATTACCCTTTTGAAGAGGATACACGTATATATCAGCGAACTGGGTGAGCTTAATCCATTTTTCTGTTTGGCGTTTTCCATATGGCTGGGCCCTGTTTTTGTTTTTTTGAGTTTTTGGAGGTACTTGATAAGTATGAGCTGTTGGGGTTCTGTTGAGTCTACAGAGACAATCTATGGATTTTAATACTTTTCAGGCCTTGGACTGGTCTTGGTTCTGAGCTTGGGTGCTCTTATTGTTGGGCAGGTGGGGGGAATACTGAGTACAGAGTATCCTGGAGCATCTGTGTTAGTCTGAGGTTTGCATGGTTTGTACTCACCCAATTAGTCCTCTAACTTTTTTAGTTTAACGGCTGAGTTGGTCACATTGTTACACACGTCCAGCTGCGTCAGCTGGACTGCCATTCAGATTCACATAAAATAACAAAAAAAAAAAACAAAAACAAAATAAGGGCCTGTAAGACCCAGCCTGTAAGAGCCGTCTCACTGCATCCCTCTCACTGCATCCCTGTGTAGCCCAGCCTGTAAGAGCCGTCTCACTGCACCTCTGTGTAGCCCAGCCAGCCTGTCACTGCACCTCTGTGTCCCAGCTGCATCACTCTGTGTAGCCCAGCCTGTAAGAGCCGACTCACTGCACCTCTGTGTAGCCCAGCCTGTAAGAGCCGTCTCACTGCACCTCTGTGTAGCCCAGCCTGTAAGAGCCGTCTCACTGCACCTCTGTGTAGCCCAGCCTGTAAGAGCCGTCTCACTGCACCTCTGTGTAGCCCAGCCTGTAAGAGCCGTCTCACTGCACCTCTGTGTAGCCCAGCCTGTAAGAGCCGTCTCACTGCATCCCTGTGTAGCCCAGCCTGTAAGAGCAGTCTCACTGCACCTCTGTGTAGCCCAGCCTGTAAGAGCAGTCTCACTGCACCTCTGTGTAGCCCAGCCTGTAAGAGCCGTCTCACTGCACCTCTGTGTAGCCCAGCCTGTAAGAGCCGTCTCACTGCACCTCTGTGTAGCCCAGCCTGTAAGAGCCGTCTCACTGCACCTCTGTAGCCCAGCCTGTAAGAGTCTCACGGCACCTCTGTGTAGCCCAGCCTGTAAGAGCCGTCTCACTGCACCTCTGTGTAGCCCAGCCTGTAAGAGCCGTCTCACTGCACCTCTGTGTAGCCCAGCCTGTAAGAGCCGGCACACTGCACCTCTGTGTAGCCCAGCCTGTAAGAGCCGTCTCACTGCACCTCTGTGTAGCCCAGCCTGTAAGAGCCGTCTCACTGCACCTCTGTGTAGCCCAGCCTGTAAGAGCCGTCTCACGGGGAAACTCAACAGGAGTTAAAGTTCAGACTTGGCCCAACGGCTCTTAATTTTAAGAGTCGTGCAGAAGCTGTTTAAAGAGCACTGTTGGTGTAGAACAGCTGACTGAACTGATGAACACCATGTGACTTGTGTCTTGCCCAGCGCTGTTTAGCACGGTGGTTTCACTGCGAGCAGGACCGTATACCTTCAGTCCTTCATCAACGCACCGTCTCATGTGCCAGCGTTCGCCCTTACGCCTGAAACGGCAACATGTTCACCAAACCAGACACGGTGCAACAGTCTCTACATCTCCACAACACACGTAATCTGTTAATCTAGTTTAAATCCTATTCTGTGCTTCCGTTCCACAGCGTCGCTCCACTGCTAATATGTAATTGATCATCCATTCATCTTCCCAGAAGATGCTGCAGGGCCATGACACACACACACACACACACACACACCTTCTCCTGATCCTTCTGCAGCTGTTTGCGCAGTTTCTTGGTCTTGTTCTTGGAGTGTTTCAGCTTCTCGCGCACCTCCACGTCCTGAAGGTCCAGCTGAGTGAACTTCTCCTTCTGGTTTTCAATGAACTTGGTCAGCTTGCCCAGTTTCCTGGAGAGACAACAACACTCTGCTGAGCTGGGAAAGTGGAGCTCAGGACGCCCCCAAGTTGTGGTGATGGAGGAGGGGGGGGGGGGTAATGGGTGTACAAGACAGGCAGCTCAACGTAGGCTCTTTTATAGCTATGAGGATACAAAATAAACCAAGAGTTGGCCAAGAGGAGCCAACTGATATACAGCTGATATACCAAACAAATATTTTTAGAGGGATTGTGCAAATTCCCGATGTACATCTCTAACACACACACACACAGTGCAGCTCTCATGAATCAGTCCCTCTTCTGTCTTACTTCTCCACATTCTTCAGCGCTTCACTCTTCCCCTCCATGTCCTGTGTGAGCTGGGTGCCCCTCTCAGTCAGACCCTTGGTGTCCTCCTGGATCTGCTGCTTCTCCGCTTCCTTCTCAACCACGCGCAGCTGCAGATCATGCCTGACCAACCCAAACACGAGTCAGCACCAGCAGCGGCCCAATACACACAGAACAAACACGCACGCAGCACTGCGCTCAATATTCATAGTTTAATGCGCTTCCTGTGCTGGGCCACTTACTCAGACAACCGAAATGGCAACAAGTCCATGATCACAAAAACAACAACAAAACAACAAAACAACCCACAAACGAGGAGGTGGAGGAGACTCCACAGCCTTACAGGTAGAAGTGGCATAGCTGGCCCCTCTTCTTCAGCATGTCATTCTCCAGGCTCAGGAACTCCACAGCCCTGTTCCTCTCCCCCTCCAGGCCGTTCTTCTCCTTCTCCACCATCTTCACACGATTCAGCTGCAAATTCAGAAGCAACAGCGACGGTTCACATGGGGCTATTTGAATGTCAGGGCCAAGTGTTCACCATTGAAAAGGGCAGCAGCACGAATGAACAGGAACTCAAAATGTCTCAACAGACCACGTTAACAAGAGGACACTGCTGATCTATAAAACAAAACACCAACAGGACAACTAGATTTCAACTAAGCAGATTTAAAAACAAAGTCAGTCATACCCCACCCTCACCTACAGACTAGATCAGCAGAGCTTCTCTACGCAAAGCAAATCACAGTTTTTAATGGACGCAGAATAAAATGTTTTTATAACATCACAGGCCAATGGCCGCAAGTGGCATTATTAGCACTGCCTACGTCTGTGTTCTGCTCCACTGGGCTTGCAGTGCCGGCACACCGACCAGTCATGCACTACATGCACGTTTTCCAAGCACAGCACACGGTTGCTGTAAATAGCATTGTGGGCTCTTGCCGTGTATCCTTCATCCGGAACCTGTTGCTTGCACCTCGTGCACATCTGTCCTCACAGCTACCTGCATGTTAAGCGCTAAAAAAATAATACCAACAGGCTATGCAGCAAGCTCCCTCAGCACACACGCATCAGACACGCCCCTCGCCACCCTCAACAAAACCGGGCCACATTTGTGCGTTTATTTTATTTCATTAATGATGCAGCCATTCAGTTTCATTATTGCCAAGTATTTTGCAATAGTTTTTGGTGAAGTAGAAGGGCAGGAAGAGGAGAATGGAGCTGGTACACGTGAGCAAAGCTGAGCAGGACCGTTAAGAGACCAGGCACAGTCAGCTGGGTCTGGTATTAAACACAAATCAGAGGCCGACCCGACCCGCTGCTTCATCATGCTCAATCTCTACACGAGAAGCGCACATTTAAAGTAGGGAAGAGCCTCCCCATGACACAGTAAGGCAGCCAAATCAAACAGCAGCATCAGCTCGGCGTGCCGCTGACGGGACACGCAATAGAATCACAGTGAATCAACTGCAACTGTGCAAATGTCCCTGGTGCCCCTCAGAACAAGGGAGATGCACCTAGGCTGTAGATTCAGAAACAAGGACCGTCAGTGTCGACAAAGTGCCGGAACATCAAATGTCTGTAAACAAAACATCAGTCCTACCGTAAACCAGCCCTAGAAACATCGCGTGTGAATAGAAACTGTATTTTTAAACTCAAAATCTAAATGCCTGCACCCTTAGATAGAAGGACAGGAAACCAACAAGCTGGTGGAATCTCAGCAGCACAAAGTGCTTAAAAATAAAAAAAACTTGCAGTACTAAGGAAGTAAATGTTAGTCACTACATCCAATGTTAGGTGTGTGTGTGTGTGTGTATGTATTAACATACATGCACACACACACAAAATAAAACAAAAAAAAGCTATGAATCAGTCATGGGTTGAAACACCTCAGTGTTCAGTCAGGCACTACGGTGTGTGTGTGTGGGTGAACCATGAAGGTTAGGAGACAGAAATGTTATGATGTGTGTGTAGGTACCATGAAGGTGAGGAGACAGAAACTTGATCAACAGTGTCGTTTCCTGACTGACCTTTTCACCCCTCAACTCATTGAGCAGCTCCACCCGTCTGCACACAGTACTGATGGGCTGTTTAAGTCTGCAGGAGCCAATAATGTCCTCCAGGTACTCCAGCATTCCTTCATCATGCTCCGTCTGCCCTTTAGGTTTCATCATAGCGATCTGCTCCACTTCCCCCTGATGTAAACAAACAAACAAATAAGGCTAATCACACACACACACACACACACACTCTCAAAAGCATATAAAATCAGGTAATGTATGTTTGCAATAACAGCATAACCAATTGATATACAGTGACAGGAAACTGCTTTAACATTAGGACACCTGTTTGACTCAAATGTACAATAACTGCAGAATGTCCTCCTCATTCCTATGAAGGCCACATCAAGCAAATAAAGGTCAATATTTTAGAAGAACAAACACTTACATCTACCCACAATAATGAGCAGTTTGTGCATACACCTCCCCCCGCCCCCATTAGTCAGCAAGAGGTCAGGATCCAATTACCAACCTATTAATCTGGACCTTTGCTCTGTGAACAGTGAGACTGAATTGTAAGATAGTGCATACACGTTCCTATGTATAACACAGGAAAGCAGGGAGTCAAGTTGGGGAGGGGAAGACAAACGCAAACTTGCATACAAACAAAGTCCACAAAGCAACACAGCACAGATATTCAACGATCCTGCAACACACGGTTAAAAAAATAAATACTAAATCCCCAAATAAAAATGGCACAAAATCAAGGCAGATGCAGAATGCAATACACAAGCTGAGCCACATAAATTCAACAAGTAGCTGAGCTGAAATGGTGTGAAATGGCTAAAGAACCCTTGTCCAAACGGAGCCTCTGGTACAGATGTGCACAGTCCTAATGCTACCATCAGGTTTAGCCTTGCAGAAACAGACATACCTCATGTGCTCATCACAAACTCCCTAAAGGAAACTCATGCAAACAATGAAATAATAATAAGAAAAATTCAGTTTTGTGAAATAATCCAAAATAATGGGGGGAAAAAAAAAGAAAAATAAATAAAATTTAAAAATCATGACAAAGTAATGTTAAATTAATTATATTAAATAATATTCAAACACACACACTGAATGAAGATGTTTGGCTCTGCCTCACTGAAGCAGCACAAGGAATATTGGGGTTAGACTTTATTCCTCCACACACCAATATTTACGTGCTGCTATAGTGAAGGAGGCACAGCAGCAGCGATGACCCCCGACCTTTAGTGTTAGATCATATGACTGTGTGACAGATTTTAAACGATGAGTCCATCGTGACTCCAGATTACGCAAATCCCTTAAAACCCTAAAGCAGCGAATGATGGTTTGCACATTCCACACAATGCTGAAAACCATGATGCGCTGCTACAGCAGTCTAAGGTGCAGCATCTCGCCCGTGTTGGGCCCGTGTTGGGCCCGTGTTGGGCTCAGCGGCAGCTCCACCTAATCAAGTATTTCTTCATCTAATTTTAATTACAGTCCTTGAACATAAAGAACAAAGACCAGTAGCAAATGTAAAATAAACTAAATGACATGGATTAAATGAAAACCCATCAAATTACACACAAAAACAAAAATGTAAACGTTTGCATGAAGCTTAGAGGCTCGTTACCTGTAGAATAAGAAATCTGTTGTGGTCAAGGTCAATGCCATGGCTACGGAGTAAAGTTCCAACTTCTTTAAAAGTAGCCTTCCTGCCACTGATGTAGTAGGCTGAGGAATTATCCTTGCTGGCCGTTCTTGAAACGCAGAAGTTGGTGTTGGGGATGACATCGTAGTCATCTCCTTCCTGAAACAGAGGGGAGGGGCACAAACTCACCATCTCAGCTCCTCAACACACACAGCACATTCACATAGCGAGCCCAAGAGCCCAGCTGCGTGTAGCGCGGACGCACACAGGAACACCTACATTAGCACTCCCTCACATTAACCCTCAGGGACTGTACAACACACTAGTGACACCTGCATCTATAAAGAAAACATTTAGGAGGCGGGAGTAGACTTGCTTAAATAAACAACAAAAAATATTAATAAGATAAACCACATCCTACTAAATAAATGTGATGTGCAGACCAGAGTAGTAACCAGCACACAGACACCATATTTACAGAGAGCTCAGGTTTTACTACAGATGTCCATCTCCTCCCTCACCCACACATAGTACAAGGTTGCAAACTAAAAGAGCGACCATTACAATTTAGTAAAGACAAACACAAACATGGACATTATTTGAACAAGACTAAAAATCTCCCCAAAATTATCCAACACAAGGCATTTGTCTGTTTTAAATGAAACCTGGAATTACCAAGTTTTTATACCAGTTTGATTTTACAACCAGAGAATTTACATCACCACAAATTCACATGCAGAGAAAACACTTCTGTACTAAAAATGTAAAGGTCTATTAAATGCAGGAAAATTGCATTTAAATGTCAGATTTCACCAACACACATATACAAATAGAATGAAATAATAAAACAAACCAAACACAGCTATACAGCCACTGCTTTGTGCTCCGTCAACATGTCAGCACACTGTTGTGTGATCAAGCAAATTTATTTAAGTATACAGTACATGTGTATTTTAATATACACATACAAAAAATAATAATATAATGAATAATCTAATATACACATTTTCTATTTAATCTACTCTCATCATCTCTGCTGAGCTTTATTTAATATTTAAAAGTAATAATAATTACTGCACCTTGTCAATGATCTTCTGGAAGTGCACCTCCACAGTGCAGCTCTGGATGTCCTTCTGGCCATCAGAACTGTGGATCAGCACCGACAGCTTTTTGGATCGGATTTTTTGAGCTCTGTACCCAAATACAAAGAGCATTGAGTCGATCACATTGGACTTCCCGCTGCCGTTTGGACCAATGATACAGGAAAAGCGCTGGCAAGGGAGAAAGACAAAGGGGTTAAAGTCACGATCTCCCCGTCCATAACTGGGATGAAGACAACTGGGGCAGCACGCAATATTTACCCTTCACAACATTCACACACAGATATGGGTTGCCTGCCAACACAGTTGAACTAGTGTAATTGTAAAAATTAAAGTTGATTCAACAATCACCTACAAACATAGAACAGGCCTTTAAATAGTAGACATCTGCTAAATATTAAAGCCCAAGAATCGCATAGAATAAAACGCGAGACAGACCTACACAAACACCCTAAGACAATCGAAAGCACCAACCCCAAGCATTAGAATGGAGGGTGTGATATTTAGTGATAAAAACAACTTGCACAAACTGCTCTAGAGTCTAGATTCACCATATAAAACCATAAAAGGCAAAAATTATTTACAACGTATTACGTATATTTTTATAACTAGTTAAATATATTACTCTAAATGTCAACATTTAATATGAATAAACTGTCAGTTACACACACACACACCCAACACACACACACTCTAAAGTCCCACAGAGAAGGAGTAGTTTTAATGCTGATCGTCATACCTTATGAAAAGGGCCAAGAATCTGCTCGCCCGCGTATGATTTAAAATTTCGATTAACAATGTGCGTGATCATCAAGCGTGGAGCGCCCGGTTCATTGGTCATTGCTGGGGGCGGGGGTGGCGGGATGCTACCGAGAATATCCTCCAAGCTTCGGGTATCCACCGCCTCGGCAGGCTCTCCGGCAGCGTCATCTGGAGCGAAAAGTGACACTTTTTACCCCACGGAGGCATTCACGTTCAGGTGGGGGCAAACGCGAGTGGGGGAGGGGTGGCGGAACAAAACACAAACAAACTAAATATATGCGCGATGGAGAGGGTGGAGGAACAAAGAGCGCGTAGTATCGGCCGTAAACTTGAGCTCACTCACTACCTACTTTGAAAAACTGTGATGAACACCCAAACACCCCCATTTTGACAGTGTTGTTAAATGTACTGTCGTAGGGAAAATACGACCTGTGTCCATCGGTATCTGTGGCGAACACAATATAAACACGCTTATTACCCCAGGAACTTTAAAAAAAAAAAGTTCTCCAGCACTGGCAACACTTGTGAAAAACAAACGAGAAAAATAACACAAATTATTACATAGTTTGGTCAACTACTGTCTATTTACTTTAAAAGAAATATAAATAAATTAGCAGGCTGCTAGCTGATCATTTTGACATTCTTTTTTATATCGGACAAAAGACAGAAAGGTAAGTGGTAAGTTCACGAACAACAACACCACACTACAACTTCTGTCCAGTTATGCAAATATCTCCGCACTAGAACCCAACAATAATAATATTTAAATAAAAATGTATAACCGAAGAAACGTATTTTCCAGCCACTGTGCCATATAATTAAAAGTGCCAGCTTGGTAGTTCCGAAATAAACGCAGCCACGCTGCCATAATCAGAATCACACACACAAAATTAAATGCAACGACACTGACCCTTGATTAACTTTTGCAAATTAGCCAGGCGCTACGTAGCTAAATAAACATTATATACACACACACACTCTTCTAAATCCAACAATTACTCAAACTAAACGACAAAACGACATGCAGTGTAAAAGTCAGTCACAAGTTGACACCAAAGGGGAAAAAACGACGCGTGAACAAGTTATACTGTTTAGTATCCTTTGTTTCTTACCATTAGCCACTGGTGGATACTGGACATCAGAGTTCATTTCTTTAGGGGGTACGTTCATCTCGTCGTCCGAGTCATCCCGAGGCTGCGACCCTTTCCCTCGTGGTTTAGCAGCGGTCGAGCTCTTTGTTGTTTTTGCTGGCATGATTAAAATCTGGAGAAGAAATTTGACAAGGGTCTATAATAGACCCATCGGCCTTAATCCGTCGAGCGTTGCTGTTCATCCATCCATCTCTACTACCCCCCGTCATCAAAAGCATCCTTGGGACTTATTTTACGATGCATTGACTCGATTACTTTAAGCACAAGCCTGCAAACCATAAGCAAAGCTAGTGTCTTTTGTTATCACTGCACTCAAAGTACTGTAGCCATCCATCATAACTAGTTAAAATTGCTTAAATGTGCAATTAATCATGACACGCATATTACAGTTTCATAAAAGTACTCGTTTTCTTTTAAAAAAAATCGTTTGACAAAAGTAATCAAAGGCGGTACTAAGTCTTATTTAAAAGTAGCACACACACACACACAGACACACACAGACACACACAGACACACACAGACACACACACACACACACACACACACACACAGACACACACACTTGTGAAAGCTAGCTAGCGAATCTCTCATAAGTGAAGCTAGATTTGAAAGTTCCGCGTTGCACGTCAAAGTACGGAATAGCTAAAAACGGGCGTAATCACATAAGAATCGAAAAGTAGAATTTAAAACTTTATTGTGCAAGTTAGGATAGATAATTTGCTGACAGTTGGAAACGTAGCTAGCTTTGTTAAACGTACACCGCCGTCTATATTACACACAAGACGAGCTAGCTAAGCTAGGCAAAAGCGGAGGACCGTGGCGCAAGTTTACAAGGGGGACGTTAGCAGCCTGAGAACTTGACTAGCTAACTAGCTAGGTTAGCCAAGTAACCTAGCATAGCCAACTGCTTAACTAGCGGGATATCTCTGGACAGGTAACTCGCTGTCTAGACATCCCATTTAGTTAACTAGATCAGCTGTCTTTGTTGATGAGGATTGTTTAGTGGCAGTCGCTTTTCTGTTGTCCTTGTACAAATATTATGTTGTCGAGCTAGCGAAAATAATGAGTAAGCATGATTCATATATTAATCAAACTGGTTCATAACCCTGTCTGCTAGCTAGCTGGCGTTACCAACCTAGCCTACACAACAGGAATGCCAGATAACTTGCCTAACTTGCTGGCTACCGTAACTCACAAAAACTCAAAGTTAACTAGTTTTGCTAACCTTTTAGTAAGATCTCGGCCAGCGCAGCGTATAACTTACACCGGCGATGGCAAGCTAGCACATGTAGCTAAATATTAATGTTAATAGCAAACGTTATGACTAGTCAATAATGACATTTCAATGCAAAACAACTAGCGATACTATTAGCTAGCTAACGTCAGAGTAGCTAGGTTAGTTAGGGCAGCTAGTCATCCTTCTCCGTTAGTTACCTAGTTATTACACAACTTAACATTGACAAAATTAACGTACTTTGTAAATGTATTTTAATTCACTATGAAGGTGCGTTACTTTCAAATGAAGTCACGTTATTTGTGCTTAGACAAGTTATGTCAGTAAAAAAAATAAAGGCTCAAGCCGATGATGTGCAGCGTTGGTCTAAGAAAACGCGTCTGATCCAGTGAGCTGTGCTGAGCAAAAATAATTCGCCTTGACAATGTGAGGTAACTAGCAATTGGGTGTAAAAGTGAAAACACTCACCTCTCTACAAATTCCGGTAAATAGTTTGAAAAGTATTCCAAATGTTTATCTTTTAGCAAATCCAAGTCTAAAGGTTTCCGTTAGACTTCACCGCGTAGAAGAAATAAATAACCACCCATTTAGTCTCCTCAGACTAGTAGGAGAATCCAACTTGAAAATGGCGCCTAAATTCGTTACAATCTCGCGCAAAGCATCATGGGACCTTTCATAGCCCTGAAGACGCAAATTCAAATTGAGAGTGCCGTGCCAAATTCGAATTAGGTTCACTGATAAAACGTAGTTTGTCTAAATCGTTCCTAGTATGCACTGCATCTGTCTTTCAATTTGAGCCCATCATAATTAGATATATGTCAGAGTTGCTCAATGTAAATTCAAATAATTGAAGGGTCGCGTCTGAACGTTTACTTGGACTGGACAGGTTTAGGACTTGCTACTGGAGTAAGAACAGTTAGGTTATTGAAGATGTATTGGTCAAGGTGTATGTGTAAGATGAATTAAAACGTATGTCGTATCGTAACGGATGTTTTAAATGCTGATTTCACTTTTCACTTCAGAACTACACTATTTAAAATGTGCACAACTGATGCCGAGATGCTCACAGTCTATCGCGAGACCAACATTACTTCAAACTGCGCATCCAAAACGACCAGCTAGTCAGACGGCAGCTATCTGTGTACGCTTGTCAGTTTATTTCCCCACACATCTAATGTGAGCGCCTATATTCTGTTTCATAATCCCCTTAAGGTTGCATTTGCCTTTCGGTAGATTTAATACATCTACTGAATTATTCTAAATTGCTTAGACCGGTTAGCTAGTTAGGTTGGGAACTGTAACAGGCAAGTAGCATGTAGGCTAGCTAGCCATGATAGTCAACGTGTTACCGTAGCAACGACAGTTACCTAGTCTTAAGAGTTTTACCTTTTCGCGTTTTGCTTTTTAGATTTTCTGATTTTTACTCGGTTTTTTGTCACAACGTTGAAGACAGCAACGAAGTAGTAAGACAGCATACGCGTCAACAACTACTTTTGTACATATGTTGTAGTTATAAAGCAACTAACATTGGCTAATCGAACTATACGAAGTTTAGGTAACTAACGGTTTAACCCTCAGTCACACCTAAGAGGCCTCGTTTGTTAGCTGGACCTGGCGTTAGTTTAAGAAATCTGATGGACAGATATTTCGTTTTTCTACAATAAACTTCGGAAGCTGCGACGCTTGGTTGAATTCGTCTGCTTGTGTGCTTATCCACAAGATTTGGATTTTCATCAACGGTGAAGTACAAAATGAGATTTAAAACCTCTCTGTTAAAGGAGCCAAAACATATCCTTTCCCTTGTTTTAGGTAGTGATACGTTACACTAAGCTAGAGTCAGATAACTAACGCTACCGAAATATTAGACGGCGGACATTGACTCTTGATTCTAGCTATCTAGTGCATTTTCGCCCAACACGTTTCAGTTTAGAATTGTAAAGCCACATGAGGGTTTTGTTTAGACATACTAGATATATTTTCTTAAACTAAACGGAACTGTAAGTAACGGACCACTAGAGATGCGTGCAGTGTACTTTACAATATATTTGTAAATCCAAAAATGTGTAAAAAGGCCCTAAATAGATATTCACCTTAACATGTGTGCACATAGAGAACTGGTGAGCTGTGTAGGTTGGTCCTCAGCAGATGAGTTGTTCTCTTGTAGTGAAGACCATCAGATATTAAAATGGAACCTGCTTACAAATGAGACCAGTGTTGTGGTGAAACTGCAGGATGACATCTACCCCACTGATCTCCACTGGTTCCCCAAAACTGCCAGTGGGAAGAAGCAGAGCATGGAGGTCTTTGTACTCACCAGCACTGATGGTAATATTTTCCTACATTTTTAAAACATTTTAAGCATAGTGTCTCGCTATGTTTTTGTATTTACTTCTGTCTGTCACTGAGTCTCCTAACACTGTCCCTTCTTTTTAGTCTTATTAAATCTTTACATAGGGTCTTCACTTTGGAAATCAGATGGGTAGTACACATCTGTGGTGCAGTTTTCTTAAATGTTGTGTCTTGCATCTGGATTCACTTTGTATCTACATTTGAGCATCACCCGTCAGAACTGTTTATGCCACAATCACTTGTCTTATTAGCTGTAGACTTACAGTCCTGAGCTGTGTAAGAACATGTTTCTGCACTGTATCCCTAATTTTCCACAGTGGAACAAAGTGATGTATGGTTGGTAGTTTTCATCATAAACATAAAATAATTATACATTTGAAAACATTGAATTCTGAGCAGTAAATTCGACTTACAGTACTGCATTCTACATCAGTGGTCAAAAGACGAACGTAATGTCCCAAATCTAGAAAGACATATCTGTCAGTACATGGCATTGTTTAGATGCAGTAGGTGTACTGATGTGTGTATTGTGAATCAAAAAAGATAGTAAAGACAGCGTAATAATTGCACAGAAAAATGCTAAATGCTATTGATTCATTCATGCATTAATTTGTCGGCCATAATGGAACAGTTTGTTGGTAAAACCCAAAAGGACCTCAGACAGAGCAAGGACCTGTCCAGGCAGAGCAAGGACCTGTCCAGGCAGAGCAAGGACCTGTCCAGGCAGAGCAAGGACCTGTCCAGGCAGAGCAAGGACCTGTCCAGGCAGAGCAAGGACCTGTCCAGGCAGAGCAAGGACCTGTCCAGGCAGAGCAAGGACCTGTCCAGGCAGAGCAAGGACCTGTCCAGGCAGAGCAAGGACCTGTCCAGGCAGAGCAAGGACCTGTCCAGGCAGAGCAAGGACCTGTCCAGGCTCTGGTGCTGCAGTTCTTAACAACAAAGAGGCTCCCAAGATTGAGGCTATAGTTGTACAACGATATTTAATCCCAGTATTTTGTCAAAAAAAATATTTTATATTACTTCAACAAATGATGCAAAATGTTATTCAGAAACTACTGGCAAATACTGTAAATAGATATAGGGACAGCTGAGCTTAAACATGCCTGTTGATCGCTCTCTGTCATTTCTTAAGTCAGAGTTTGTCCACATCTGTCCTAGTCACTTATTGCCCTGTGCAGCTTAAAGGTGACTTGGAAAAAGGAACTAGAACATGAAACCGCAGGGCAGTAGGTTCCCAGGACTGGAGCCGAGAGTTCCTGGCCTGGGCGATACCAGCGGAACTGAAAGAAGCATTGAAGCATCTGAAATGTGTTGAAGTGTTGACAGTATGAGCAGTGTGGACAGTTTGGGCCATAATATTGTCATGTGTAGATGTCCAGCAGGACATGGACTCCACTCTCTGCTTTCATCAACTCTTTGATCCAACTTGATGATAAACTGGGGGAGTTGAATCAGTTGTGTCAGAGCAAAGAAAACATAAACGATGATGTAGCCTTCCGTGTTCCAGTTTGGCCAACCTTCCTCTGTTTGTACATAGGAATTGGTAGGCTAAGTTGTTGACATTATGCTGTACTGTTGTGTGTATATATGTATGTATGCATATATGCATATATGTTTACATGCATATTTTGAGATGTTTACTTTGTGCTGTGTGCATTTAACTCCTCCTGACCTCTTCATCTCGTGCACTTATCACACGGAGACGTGGAGTGGAGACTCACGTGTGCTCACCACACTAATGGCAGTGTAGAGTTGCATAAACACACCCACAGGCTGAGGCAGTCATTTAGTCTGGCAGTCCCCTGTTGCAATGAAAACCCTATCCAGTCTGTGGGCCTGCTCTCACCCCTCTGCACAGAGGTTCCTGAGCCGCCTGCCTGCAGGATGCTTCTGTTTTTACTCCCGGGTTCTGCTACTCCATTGCGAGATGCCGTAGTTTTTTGCTTCAGGCTCTTAAAGCTGAGGAAGGACTATTCGTACGTTCGTTCCCACTTGTTTACCTCCAGTCACTGGCAGACTGACTTTGTGGCCGTATTGAAGTCTGACGCTTCCATACCGTTCCTTGCACCACGTGATTTGCAATATTGAGCGTTTTGACCCACTCTTTGCTTTTGATGTCTAGAGCCATTTTATCACGGTATACGCCTCTCGCATGATGGAAAGTTGCACACCTACCCTAGTTCTCAAATGTCACGTCTTCTTGGCTTCTGCATTCTGAAATGGTTAAAAGAAACCACAGATGTTTAACTTTTTTGGTGGGTGGGGGAAAAAAAATAACAGAGTAACTTTAGTGGTTCACTCATGTCCCAGTGTGTGTGCGTGCGCCCCTGTGCAGATACATGTGTAACCTGGGCATGGCGCTCTCTGCTGATACACTGTGCTTACCACTCAATATGTCCCGGACATGCAGTCTCCCTGAAGTATTTGTTAAAGAAATTGATCCCCTTTATATATATGTGTGTGTGTGAGTGATCTTTTTAACATAACATTTAGTGTTCGTTCACTTGCTACCTGCTTTTCTGGGTTGGCAACATTCATGTTGTTCGGAGATCCAAATACAGCGTTGGACGAGAGGAGCAACATGCTGATGTGCAGTGTTGGGCATCCAGAAATGACATACAACATTCAGTATTTTTTAATATGAATTGCCACTAAATATATGGTTTGCTAGTGTCTTTGATAACTGTCTCCAGCATGAGGAAGGCCGGTCTGATCTGAGCAGCAGACATCCTGATTTTGTTCTTCTATTTTCTGCTACACATTTTACTGAAGTACCAATAGTCAAATGTTGGTGCATTTTACGCTGGAAGTCAAATCTGTCCACTGCAAGTTTAATCAGACTGATGATAACAGCACTTTGTACTATAAACCCTACACCAAAATGTCTTCTCAATGAGCCATATTACTCATCAAAACCACACATTCAAAACCTGACTGGGTGCACTAATGTCTTGTGCTGAAGTGGCAGTAATATGTGTAGTAATGTGTAGTACACATACACTCACCGGCCACTTTACTTGGTACACCTGTGCAACTGCTCATTAACGCAAATGTCGAATCAGCCAATCACATGTCAGCAACTCAATGCATTTAGGCATGTAGACATGGCCAAGACGATCTGCTGCAGTTCACACCAAGCATCAGAATGGGGAAGAAGGGTGATTTTGGCATGGTTGTTGGTGCCAGACGCGCTAGTCTGAGTTTTTCAGAAACTGCTGATCTACTGGGATTTTCACGCACAACCATCTCTAGGGTTTACCATCTCGATGTGTTTTGATATGTCACTAGCATCCGTTCCCAGATACATGCCAACTGTAGCTTGCAGTACCTTGATTTTATTATATTTTTCCATGTAAAGCAAAGCTTTATTTTCGATTTACAGTTTGTCACATTGTGGCTGAAGCTGAAATGATCTTTAAATAATGAAGAAAACTAAAGGGAAAGTACCAGCTTGGTCTTGGCCTAAATTACTGCTTCACAAAATGTCATTGATTAAATGTGAATTACACATTAATAATTGTCATTGTGACGTTAATTTAGATGCTTAATCAGTTTTACTTGATTCTTTAGGTAAGTTCCATTTTGTCTCTAAGACGGGCCGCGTTGAACAGAGTCTGGAGGCTCATCGTGGGGCTGTGTTAGCCGGCCGCTGGAACTGCGATGGAACCGCTCTCATCACCGGTCAGCTCTACTGACTCATCTGTTCAGCTAATATTGCAATATATGGCATTTTGTTAATGTATTGATAAATGTACTGTTTGATATTTATCTGTATTTTAAGTATTTTAGAGATTACAACGTTTCTAGGAGATCACATAAGGATTATTTTTTCCCCAGTCATTGGTGTGTGGATTTTATATGATTTATGTTTTTGGATGAGAATGAGTGTAGAAACATGTTCGATAATGCACACACTCGGCATCAGTGCCCTCCATTGAAAATACAACTCTTCACATACCTTAAATAACACGGTTCTTTCACTACTGTGCCATACAGCACATAGAACACACAATTTTGAAATCTAAGTCGATAGTTAAAACTATATTGCATAAGAAATTAATTAGGGATGATAAAGTGTAAAAAGCATCATCAGTAAATCTCTGATTTTTGCGATCAAAATGCGTTCAACCTCACGTAAAGGTGACCCTGTGCAAGGTTCATTTTGAGAGAACTTTTTTTTTTTTTTTTAGCACCGTGTTCAAACTAAAAACCACAGACCCTGTAGGTGTTGAGTATGTAAAGTTGCTTTTTCTTTCATGTTTTGTTTGTCATTTAAACTCGTGTATATGACTTATGACGGATGTCCATTAGTACATGTGAAATGTTTTTCATTCAAATGTTTACACTAATATCCGTTATTAATTATATCTGAATTATTCTGCTTCATAACATCACTCTTTATTGTTGACGTGTTCCCTCTCTTACCTTTAGCTGGGGAAGACGGTCAAATCAAGATCTGGTCCAAAAGTGGGATGCTGAGGTCGACGTTGGCCCAACAAGGTATGGACCACATTACAATGGGTCATATACCCAGTGTTGACGTTAACAGGGGATTTAACATCAACATGCTCACGGGCACTAAAGACTGAAGTGCTACTGTGATACTGACATGGTGAATTCATTATTGGATTAACAGTCCGTGTCATGACTTTGTTTTCAAGATTACCTCCTTTTATACGCCATGCTAATATAGCAGGGTGGTGATTGTCATTTTGTGCATCAGTTGAATGGCAGTTCTTGGCCATGTAAAGTGACGTAAGGCATCAGACTCTCCCTAGGGAGTCTGCATTGCAAGACTAGTTAATACAGTAATGGAAAGGCCATAGACATGGCGTCAGGGATACCCCCGAGGGGAAATGGTGAGGCAAAGTGGAAGAGTGCGTGTTAAGATGGACACTGAATGGGGCCGTGGTGCTTAAGGTAGCATCTTGTGATGTCACATCCTGTCTTTGGTGCATTCGTTCCGTGATGTGTTCATACTAACCGCACCAGAGTTTGGAAGTGGACTTGCTCAAGGGCTCGGGGTCCACTTTGATGTGCACCAGAGTTCAAAGGTCAATGTTCCAACAAACAAACAAAGCTGTCGCACCAGGTTTCATTTTGATTTAACCGAAGCTACCAGGTCTGAACACGCCCATAGTTACCATAGTTATGGAAACCCAAGGACGAAACAAAAAATTGCTTTGAGGGAACAATTTACATTTTCTTTATCTATGGCCAGGTTTGCTTAATTCGTTGACACAGTTTGCAAAGTCGTTTTCTCATTTTCTAATTGCATGCATGTTTTATTTTAATTGAGGTTTTTAGAAATGCTCCCAGTTCTCCCAAACTAGCTTTTGTTTTTGGGGTGCCTTTCTAATGGACAGATTCGGTTTGATCTTTCTGTGGCCATGTATTATCAGCATATTGTAGCTATTTATCATGATTTCCCTTTCAACGGTGTCACAGTTCTCATGTATGCCATGTGACTGTGTTTGTTTGGGTTCTGTTTCCGAGGCAACATCACCTGTCCCATTTGTCCCCAGTTTTCTTGGTTGAGTGTTCTTGGTTTTTCTTGAGGGTGCGACGTCTTTAAACCACTACTGCCCTCTGTTGCATTGGATGTCTTCTGTTTTGTTCATTTTCTTGGTTGGTGTTTGATTTTGCTTTTGTGCTCTGCCTTTTAATAAATCTTTTAATAAATTTTGCGTCCTTGCTTGACGTCGGTTTATCTGTCGAACGTTGAAGGCGAAGAACAAGGCGAGATGCAAGTGCACCTTCAGTTTTTTTAGGGATGCTCTGATCATTTTCAAAGCTTGTTGTTGTATAATGTGATATACTAATATTATATATAGGTTTGTATCTTTTTCTTTTTTGTCACGTATACAGTACAAATGCATTCTTACTACCATTTATAAGTAAAGATCAGTCATACATCAGTTATGTTTGTTTCTCTGCTCTGTACCTGAATGAGCATTGTAAGGCTACCTCGTACCAGCCATGTTGTTTAAGAAGACAAGTTGCAGCCAGCTCAGAAATAGTACTGCACTTTTATGGTATCATGTTGAATATGCCAGCTCCATTTCATTAAAAGCACCATAAACTTTCAAAGGTTTATTGGAGAGGATTTTTACAAAATGCCATAAAATGATGCTTAATTATATAGTTCTCAGTCCAGTTAACGTGCACATATGGTTCACTTACCAATTGTTTCATTTTGGCACCGAAATCTTAAACACACTTCATCTAATTCATGTCATTAAAGGTTTCTGGAAAGATCCTGTACTGCCATTTGAAATCCCATCTGTGCCCAGCGAGAAGCTGCATTTGTCAGAAGGACCTCTAATGCACACTGAGGCCAGATCAGGATGCTGCTGGCTTCTTCCTCTAGCCAGGGGAACCTTTTGCCTTTCAAGGGTCTTTTTGGAATACAAACTATTTTGTTTTATCTTCCAGATCGGCCTTTTAACGAGAAATTCATGCGTTTGAATGTAAAATTGCGTTCAGCACTCGTATGTCATATAATCGCTTATCGTTTATTCAGAATGTGTCAGTCAGTTGCCAGATATTTCACGAGGGTTTTAAGAAGCAGCACATATATGTAACATCATTAACACTTTCCCTTAATGCGCGGACGCACACTTTAAGGTTGGGGAATTTGTGTGCTGTCTCTCTCTCTCTCTCTCTCTCTCTCTTTCTTTCTTTCGCGCTCTCTCACTCTCGTGCTCTCTCTCACTTTCACGCTTTATTTCTTATTCCATCTGTTTTTCTCTTCTTAACTCTAAGACTCTGAGTCTCTCTTTTGCTCATGTTGTGGGAGGAGTCTCAGGTACGGCCCGGGGGCTGGCGGTGGGCTGCTGGAGCAGTGGTGTAAGCCCCACCCCCTTGGGAGGGGAGGGGGGGGAGGGGGGGAGGGAGGGAGTAGGGTGGGGGAGGGAGGTGCAGAGGGAGCTCATCACAACTCACCTCCACCAACCTCCACTGCCTTCTGGCAGCCCAAGACCATGTGACCTCTTGGCATTTGTAAGAAACCACAAGCACCTGGAGCAGGGTTAAATGTCTCTCTCTCTCTCTGTCTGTCTCTCTCTCTGTCTGTCTGTCTCTCTCACACACACACACAAACACCTGGAGCAGGGTTAAATGTCTCTCTCTCTGTCTGTCTGTCTCTCTCTCACACACACACACACACACACGTGCACACACGTCTTTGCTCCAGCCAGGTTTCCCGTGCTCGGTTGTCTTTCCTCGTGTGGTGTGTGTGCTCTGATGTGTGCAGGGTGGTGCTCTGCTCTGTGTTTCCTCCGGGCTACGCCAAACGGCACAAGCTCTGGCGTTTAGGGGTGCATGACAGAAGAATTACTACTTTGATGACGCCTGTCATGCACCTTTTCTGCCTTTGTAAAACAAAATCGACAGTTACAAATGACAGCTTGCAAAGTGACAAATGACAGCTTGCACTATGCACACTGATCCTTCATCAACATATAGTCCATGTGCTGTTGATTATAAATGGTGTCTATGTTAATTACCTTTAGGGCTGTGTTTTCTACCATCCAAGGTGATCAATCACTGCATCTTGCTCCTTATCTCTCTCTCTCTCTCTCCCTCCTCTCTCTCTCTCCCTCCTCTCTCTCTCTCTCTCTCTCTCTCTCTCTCTCTCCCTCCTCTCTCTCTCCCTCCCTCTCTCTCTCTCTCTCTCCCTCCTCTCTCTCTCCTCTCCTCTCTCTCCCTCCTCTCTCTCTCTCTCCCCTCTCTCTCTCTCTCTCTCTCTCTCTCTCTCCCTCCTCTCTCTCTCTCTCTCTCCCCCCAGCTTCTCCTGTGTACTCTGTGGCTTGGGGACCAGACTCAGACAGGGTTCTCTACACACTTGGCCGGCAGCTGGTCATCAAGCCGTTGCAGCCCGGCGCTAAAGTGCTGCAGGTAAGATGCCAGAGTCTGAAACTCCAGCCCAGTCTCAGCAAGTCTCAGTCTCATGAGCACGTCTCAGTGGGACATGCTCTCAGTCTCAAACTGGTCTCCATCGTGCATGCTCTCAGTCACACGAGCTCAACACAGCATAACACACTCTCAGTCTCGCTGGTAAATTAAGCATTTAACCATCCAAGTCAAGAGAGAAAGGGAAAAAACATTCTCAACTGAGAAAAGGCATCAGATAATTTTGCGCTCATGAAGCAAATATGATTTAAGTATGAATTTAAATCCTTTAATCCATAATTCATGTCGAATTATGGATTAAAGCCGATCAGCTATTAGAGTGGGAGATGAGTGAAAGGTGAGTTTAAGGTGGTGAGTCATCATGAACAGTCTGGCTTAGTGACATCATGCTGCCCATTAAGAGCTATGGGCCAAATTCAGTTCACTGCATGTTTTTCATCTGATCAACATGCTAATCAGACTAGCAGACAGATGCTGGATTTGCTGTTATAACAGCAATTATGTTTTTATGCTCACAGTGTGTGCTGAACTGGCAAGCTCAATTCGATCATATAAATAGCTGTCCTGGGTAGACCTTAGCTTTCCCTTTAAAAAGGCTTGACTGCGGTGTGTGTGCATGCGCGCGTGTGTGTGTGTGTGTGGTGTGTGTGTGTGTGTGTGTGTGTGTGTGTGTGCGTGTGTGTGCATGTGTGTGTGCATGTGTGTGTGTGTGTGTGTGTGTGTGTGTGTGTGTGTGTGTGTGTGTGTGTGTGTGTGTGCGTGGGGCATGGTGGTGTTTGGCTGTAGTGTAGCTGTAGGAGAGGCCAGTGTGAGCTTCTGTCGTGTCCCCCAGGAGCCTGTGTGCCGCGCTCCTCCAGTAAGAACAGTAATATGATCGACTACGCTACTGGAGCCCCGTCTCCAGTATGACACGGAGTGGGAGGGGGCGGGGTCTAAGTCATTAAAGTGGGAGGGAACTTGCATCGCCATGACCAATGAACACATTGCCCTGTTTTCATTTACTACACGTCGCAATAATTACCATAACAGAGAACAGACTGGCCGATCTGTCCACGGGTTCACCACATCTCCTGCAAGCCAAACCTCTCCGGGTACGTGTTTTACCCCTGCTTTTCACCCCCAACCCCACCACCACCAACACCACCTGGCTGATTGGTGCGTCTGAGGTCACACCTCGCGTGATGAGGTCATTCCGACACTCTTTGTGTTTGCGGTGCTGAGAGCTTCTTCGAGCCTTTGTACTCATGACTGATGCAGAGATCAGTCCTGATCACATCTGATTAGCACTGATGTGAGGGGTAAAGAGCACATTTTCTCCTAAAAACAGCTCTCTGTCCCTCACTCCTAATCCCTCTCTCTCTGTCGTGCAGTGGAAAGCCCATGACGGCATTATTCTGAAGGTGGACTGGAACTCTGTCGATGATTTGATTTTGTCTGGAGGTGAAGACTGCAGATACAAGGTGTGTGCTGTTTGCGCTATACAAATCCAGGACTGAGAGTTTTTGTTTGCCATGTTGACGGGTACATGGTAACATTTGCCACATAGTTCTTCACATGATCACAGCGTCTTCTCTCCCTCCTTCTCTCCCTCCTCTCTCTCTCTCTCTCCCTCCTCCTCTCCCTCCCTCCCCATTCGGTTGCAGGTGTGGGACAGTTATGGGCGACTGCTCTATGCATCCTCTCCTAACGACTACCCCGTCACGTCTGTGGCCTGGTCACCTGATGGGGAGGTGTTTGCCATAGGATCCTTCAACACTCTCCGACTGTGTGACAAGACTGGGGTAAGAAACCACACACACATTTACAGTCAAATGGATTTACCTAATGGAAACACTCACCTGCTGGACTGAATGGCAGCCCAGACGAATTTTCATTATGATAGAATTAGTTAAAATAATAATAATAAAAATAATAGAAGTGAGGTTTGAAATGGTTAGATTGGTGCGATATTGAAGTTTGGGCTGGGGAATGTAGTAATGTGTGTGTGTGTCCTGGAGGAGTCATTGATTCTAGCGCATTAGAATGAACTCCACAGCACGTGTCATCAGCAGGCTGGCCACCCGATTGGCTGCTGTCTGCGTCAGACTCACCCTGCTAGCACACTCCTCAGCACCCTCCCTTACCCAGTACACACACACACACACACACACACACACACTCTCCTCACTATCTTCTCTTATTCTCCACCTCTCTCATATGCTTATCACTTTACATACTCCACATGCCAACACCCACACAGATACGCTCATCTGAGCAGGACCAAACCTGACCATCACTGATCACAGGGGCAGCAGCTACCGCACACAGCAGCTACCGCACCGCACACACCAGCTACCCACAGTAGCTACCCACAGTAAACAGCAGCTACCGCACACAGCAGCTACCCCACAGCAGCTACCCACAGTAAACAGCAGCTACCGCACACAGCAGCTACCCACAGTAAACAGCAGCTACCGCACACAGCAGCTACCCACAGCAGCTACCCACAGTAAACAGCAGCTACCGCACTCAGCAGCTACCCACAGTAAACAGCAGCTACCGCACTCAGCAGCTACCCACAGTAAACAGCAGCTACCGCACACAGCAGCTACCCACAGTAAACAGCAGCTACCGCACACAGCAGCTACCCACAGTAAACAGCAGCTACCCACAGTAAACAGCAGCAGCTACCCACAGTAAACAGCAGCTACCGCACACAGCAGCTACCCACAGTAAACAGCAGCTACCGCACACAGCAGCTACCCACAGTAAACAGCAGCTACCGCACACAGCAGCTACCCACACACAGCAGCTACCCACAGTAAACAGCAGCTACCGCACACAGCAGCTACCCACAGTAAACAGCAGCTACCGCACACAGCAGCTACCCACAGTAAACAGCAGCTACTGCACACCCACAGTAAACAGCAGCTACCGCACACAGCAGCTACCCACAGTAAACAGCAGCTAACCCACAGTAAACTAGCCACCGTAAACAGCAGCTACCCAGCAGCTACCCACAGTAAACAGCAGCTACCGCACACAGCAGCTACCCACAGTAAACAGCAGTTACCGCAGTACACAGCAGCTACACACAGCAGCTACCCACAGTAAACAGCAGCTACCGCACACAGCAGCTACCCACAGTAAACAGCAGCTACCGCACACAGCAGCTACCCACAGTAAACAGCAGCTACCGCACACAGCAGCTACCCACAGTAAACAAACAGCAGCTACCCACAGTAAACAGCTACCCGCAGTAACAGCAGCAGCCACAGTAAACAGCAGTTACCGCACACAGCAGCTACCCACAGTAAACAGCAGCTACCGCACACAGCAGCTACCCACAGTAAACAGCAGCTACCGCACACAGCAGCTACCCACAGTAAACAGCAGCTACCCACAGTAAACAGCAGCTACCGCACACAGCAGCTACCCACAGTAAACAGCAGCTACCCACAGTAAACAGCAGCTACCAGCAGTAAACAGCAGCTACCCACAGTAAACAGCAGCTACCCGCAGTACACAGCAGCTACCCACAGTAAACAGCAGCTACCGCACACAGCAGCTACCCACAGTAAACAGCAGCTACCCACAGTAAACAGCAGCTACCCAGCTACCCAGTAAACAGCAGCTACCGCACAGCAGCTACCCACAGTAAACAGCAGCTACCAGCAGACAGCAGCTAGCAGCAGCTACCCACAGTAAACAGCAGCTAAACAGCAGCTACCCACAGTAAACAGCAGCTACCGCACACAGCAGCTACCCACAGTAAACAGCAGTTACCGCGACACAGCAGCTACCCACAGTAAAACAGCAGCTACCCACAGTAAACAGCAGCAGACAGCTACCCACAGACACAGCAGCACAGCAGCAGCTACCGCACACAGCAGATACCCACAGTACACAGCAGCTACCCACAGTAAACAGCAGCGACCGCACACAGCAGCTACCCACAGTAAACAGCAGCTACCGCACAGTAAACAGCAGTTACCGCACACAGCAGCTACCCACAGTAAACAGCAGCTACCCAGTACCAGCTACCGCACAGTAAACAGCAGTTACCGCACACAGCAGCTACCTCTCACTTGTGCTGCACAGATCCAGCAGGCATTATGCATTATGCCTGTTTTCCCTCTGCATTGTCTATTCATGAATGAGACGAGACTTCTGTGTGGCTCTGAGTGCATGTGGTTTCATTCCTTTCTGGAGGGTCACTGAGCAAGTAGTTTCCAAGTTGTATCATGTATATGAGAGAGAGAGAGTGTGTGTGTGTGTGTGTGTGTGTGCGTG
>JAGXOD010000012.1:3107500-3190000 GCA_020368025.1 Brachyhypopomus occidentalis
AGAACAGTGAGCGCCGTTTGAACTGAGGGCGCTGTCACAGGAGCACGTGGGAAATTCGGGGTGGGGGAAGGGTAGAAAAAGAGAGCGGGAAAAAGAGAGGGAGAGAGAGAAAATGAGAGAGGGACAACAAGAGAGACAAAGATACAGAGAGAGAGAGAGAGAGGAAAATTGCTAGTGTAGATTTACGAGTCTTTCTCTCTGGACCTTATCTGTTTTCATCACATGAGAGAGGTCGGCCCCAGCCACACAGATGGAGAAAGCGTCACTATTAAAATGAGGGATCAGCCTATGAGAGGTGGGGTGGGGGGGCAATGTGTGTGAGAGAGGGAGAGGGCACGACTGTGTGGAAAAACAGCAGATGTGGAGGGGTTGGACAGCAGAGAGGGAGGGAGGGGGGAGAGAGAGAGGGAGGGAGATAGATAGAGGGAGGGAGAGAGAGAGGGAGAGAGTGGCAAAACAAAGAGAGTCCTGAGTCAGCAGCAGTTTTCTCCCCAGGCAACTGGGCTGGGCTCCTCCTCCCTCCCTCCCTCTCTCTCTCTCTCTCTCTCTCTCTCTCTCTCTGAGTTAGTCACATGTGCGCTCTCTCTCTCTCTCTCTCTCTCTCCCTTGCTGTCTCTATCCCCTCCCCCTCTCTCTCTGCTTCCAGCATTAGTGAGAGGGAGAGAGAGAGCTGTGAAAAGGCCATCCTGGGTCTCTCCAGTGGAGACGAAAAACTTCTCTTAAGGAAAGTTTTTCATTTGACAGCCCCGGTGTTTGTCAGCCTACACTTTGCGTGAAGAGGCTTTTCTCAGCCAAACCCTGCGACATGTTTTGCTGTCAGGGAACACCCCCCCCGTAGCCTAACGTGCTAACGTGTCCAGCCATGGCCCCTACTGTATTGCCCTCCACAACACAGCTCTGTCCTGCCGAATGAGTTCACATTAGCGAATCCTCTTTGGTCAAAGCCGTACACCTATTTATTTGTATAGCTCACCCCCACTCCTCCCTTTAAACATGTCTGGGTAAAGCCGTACACCTATTTATTTGTATAGCTCACCCCCACTCCTCCCTTTAAACATGTCTGGGTAAGGCTACCTATGAAATGGTAGGTGCTTTCTGGCTTTAACGATCGCCCCTTCACTGCTAGTTAAAACAGCCAACACACTCGGCCATAGAGCTGCACACCATGAATATACGAGCCAGACTGGCACCTTTAAGAGGAGTGTTGCTTCTAAACCCACTCCTAACACACACACACACACACACAGGCCAGCCAGGTCACAAGAGCCCACATATAGTTTTTGTTGTCTCTCACTTGCCCTCGGCTGTGTGAAACGCAAATATGAGGTGTTGAGTTACGGCACTTATGGCAACTCACCAGGTGATGTGGCAAAGATGGTGGACAGGGCGGCAGCACAAGGTGCTTACAGACAGTACGTATATATGTATATGGTCTGGACCATCTATGGCCATACACACACACACACACACACACACATATATATATATAAATATAAAATGTGAATTTAGAGCATTGGTTGATACAGTGGACAATGCCTGGAGGGGTAGGTGTGGGCGGGAACCAGGGGTGGGTGTGGGGGGGTGTGGGTGGGTGCTGGTGGGGTGGAGGAGCCCCAGACAGAATGAGTGAAGTGCAGAGCTGGAGCTGTCCACACTACCCCCCCACCCCCACAAACAAAAACACTAGCAGGGCAACTTCAGACTGTACTGCTCCCTGTACTACATATCTCTCCTCTCTCCTCCCTCTCTCTCTCTCTCTCTCTCTCTCTCTTTCTACCCTCTCTCTTCTGTCTTCTCTCTCTCTCTCTCTCTCTCTACCCTCTCTCTTGTCTCCTCTGTCCCCTTTTCTCTCTCTCTCTTCTCTCTCCTCTCAATCTATATCTCTCTGCTCAATCTTTCACCCCTCTCTCCTCCAAATCTCTCTTATCCTTTCTTTCTGTAGGGAAAAGGGGGCGGGTCAGGGAGAGATGAGTGACAGCCTCAGGGGGCGGGTCAGGGAGAGATGAGTGACAGCCTCAGACACCTGCCAGCCCCCCTGGCAGTATCCTTACTCCCTGTGCCGTTAAATCAGTACCTTCGCATGCAAGACAAACATGTCAGAGACGGAGAGGAGGGAGACTTGAAGACAAAAGGGTTATAGTGACTGGGCCAGTGGGAAATCAAGGGGTTAAGAAAGGAATGTGAAAATAAAGCCTTCTGCAAGACAGTGGCTAGTAGAATAGCATGTACCTATTCATCTGAGTAGGCATTCACACTGATGGGCTCAAGGCTTGACTTCATTATGCAGTCTACACACTACTCACCCGGGAGTGATCTGCATCAGCTGCATGCCAAGACGGTTCATAGCTTGATTGCAGAAATGAGTGACTGTCTTGTTTGTGTTGCTGGTACAGTATATAGGTTTTAAACAACAGCTAGTTGAAGTCATGTTTTTTTTTTTTCACTTTCAGTATATACTAAAACATTTTAAATTTAAAGGGGACCTATTACGCTCATTTTCAGTGTTCATAATTTTATTTGGGGGTCTTGCTAGAATATATTTACAATGTTAGAATAACTTTTCAATGTTCCAAAAACATTATTTTGTCATACTGTTGATCTGTTTCAACCCTCTGTCTAAAATGCTGTTACAGCTCCTCCTTTAGCCCCTCTCACCTTCCTGATGCACACAATTTGCTCTGATTGGTCAGCTGGTCGACTCCGTTCTGTTTGGCCAACCTCCAGTGTGGTTCCACCCTGACACATTCCACCCCTGAGCTGTAAATAGTGGCGTGTTTGAAATATTAAATCATTACTGTGCCCAGTAGTGTCCACATTGTTTGCAGTCCCACTAACGGACAAGCAGTTCTCTGCAGCCAGGCAGAACTCTACATTACACATTGAAAAAATACTGGGAACATTACAAAGATAAGTAGATTGCAGCCACTACAGATTGTAACCATAAATCCAGTGAACACTGTTCAACATCTCTAATAATCGAAAAAGGATCACCATATTTACACTAGCCCTGGAAAAATTCCACGACAAACTCGAGTAACTCATTTACTAAAAATCATCTATGCAAATATCATCTGCAAATTCTTTGCATAGAAGCTGTTTAATCCATATAACTATAACCACAATATTCTTACGGCCCATTGTGCCTTGCGCAAAATCTGTGCAATATCTGGCAAGCCGAAAAGGTTTGTTTGCTAGACACCAGGTTCACTAGCAGCAAAAATGTGTGAGCATACTGAAACAACATCAAAGCAAGGTGACATTGTATTACCTCATCCTGCTATAAGTAGGAGGGCAGGACTATAATATAAAGAAGAAGCCTGTGTTTGAAGTATTTCTGTGTGTTCTTGAATCATTATCGAGTGACAGAGAGCCTATGAATAAGTTGCCAGAGTCCAGAATATTCATAACAGTAAGTTCGAGTAGGTTTTCATGAAGATGGTAGTCCAGAATCTTCATAGTAGTAAGGTTGAGCATGTTCTTGTGAAGATGGTAGTCTGGTATCTCTTATTATTTACTTGTTTTCACATTCCAAGATACCAGTCATTTTATTTGTCATCAAAATGTATTTATATAGCGCTTTTTTACAACAGTTGTTGTCACAAAGCGGCTTTACAAGTGTCTGAGTCCAAACCCCAGTGAGCAAGACAGGGGCGACACTGGTGAGGAGAAACTCCCTAGGAGCCTGAGGAAGAAACCTTGAGAGGAGCCAAGACTCAGGGGGGGAACCCATCCTCCTCTGGCCGACACCGGTCACCATGACAACAATCTAGATATACAATATAAAGATTTCCCATCACAACCCAGAACACATGGTCTTCTAGGCATTGACTACAGAACTAAACAAACTCTTCTCACCTTTGGTCTCTGCAGTGTGCCGTGTGAAGGTGTGATTGCCAGTAGGCGGGCCATATAGAAGGTGTTACTGGATTATGTAATCATGTAACAAAGAAAATGGCTGAAATTCCAGTGGGGTGTTTCCAGCATCTGAGAAAAGTTGTTTCTTTGGGATTAATCAAGCTGGTGTGTAGTCTGGGTTGTACACACACAGAAAACAATATAACATGCTAAAAGGAGGAGGAGAGGAGGAAGAACATGATAGGTCCCCTTTAAAGCATATCTTTGAATTTACATATACATATTTACATATACATATTAAATGTAAATATGAGGTTTTCTGACCACGCCTTAGTTCTGCACATACCTTCAGTTCCCCAAGGGTGTCTAGATGTTCCCTTTATCAGTGCAATATGGGTGAATGTTTGTCAGGTGGTAGGAGACACAGAGACAGTAGTGGGTGCTGTCTGTGTTCATGTCCTCAGTGTTACTGGTGTAACAGTGGTGTGCCTGTCTGTGTTCATGTCCTCAGCGTTACTGGTGTAACAGTGGTGTGCCTGTCTGTGTTCATGTCCTCAGCGTTACTGGTGTAACAGTGGTGTGCCTGTCTGTGTTCATGTCCTCAGCGTTACTGGTGTAACTGTGGTGTGCCTGTCTGTGTTCATGTCCTCAGTGTTACTGGTGTAACTGTGGTGTGCCTGTCTGTGTTCATGTCCTCAGTGTTACTGGTGTAACTGTGGTGTGCCTGTCTGTGTTCATGTCCTCAGCGTTACTGGTGTAACTGTGGTGTGCCTGTCTGTGTTCATGTCCTCAGCGTTACTGGTGTAACTGTGGTGTGCCTGTCTGTGTTCATGTCCTCAGCGTTACTGGTGTAACTGTGGTGTGCCTGTCTGTGTTCATGTCCTCAGCGTTACTGGTGTAACAGTGGTGTGCCTGTCTGTGTTCATGTCCTCAGCGTTACTGGTGTAACAGTGGTGTGCCTGTCTGTGTTCATGTCCTCAGCGTTACTGGTGTAACAGTGGTGTGCCTGTCTGTGTTCATGTCCTCAGCGTTACTGGTGTAACAGTGGTGTGCCTGTCTGTGTTCATGTCCTCAGCGTTACTGGTGTAACAGTGGTGTGCCTGTCTGTGTTCATGTCCTCAGCGTTACTGGTGTAACAGTGGTGTGCCTGTCTGTGTTCATGTCCTCAGCGTTACTGGTGTAACAGTGGTGTGCCTGTCTGTGTTCATGTCCTCAGCGTTACTGGTGTAACAGTGGTGTGCCTGTCTGTGTTCATGTCCTCAGTGTTACTGGTGTAACAGTGGTGTGCCTGTCTGTGTTCATGTCCTCAGTGTTACTGGTGTAACAGTGGTGTGCCTGTCTGTGTTCATGTCCTCAGTGATACTGGTGTAACAGTGGTGTGCCTGTCTGTGTTCATGTCCTCAGTGATACTGGTGTAACAGTGGTGTGCCTGTCTGTGGCACCTACATGCTTCTGAAGTCTCTGTGTAGCTGGGCTCAGAAAGGCAGTGCTAACGTAGGTCTCAAAGTGCATACGTGTCTCCGCCTAAATCACTTGGGCTGCTTGTGGGGACGTCATGGAAAACCTAAAAATTAATAACTTGGCAATGACAGCTGAGTATTGTGTGTCTGATTCTCCAGCGCGATTAAGCGCAGAGTTCCTACGCCTTGCGCCTCAGACGCTGATTGGAGATATTTCTGCTTTGACCACAGTGCACCACTTGACAAATGGTCCGCGGTTGCTGGTTGACTGTGGAGACGTTTCCCTCCAGCGCTACAAGGCGCCTGTGCTATCGCTGGCGTTTTTGTAAGCATTATTCCTTTGATTCGACTTGACGCTCTTTGGCTCTCGATTTGGCTCCGGTTTTTACGACTTTCACTCTTTCCTCCTTGAGGACGCCTGCAGCCCCCCGGCAGGAGGACCAGTTTAAAGTTCATTACCCAGTTCCCTCTCATCACCCAGCAGAGGTAGCGTGAGGGAAGGGCACGTTTTAGGTGCACAGTAACGGTCTCTGCTGTTGAGTCTGAATCACTGCACACCTGCTAACTTGAGTGGCATAATGCACTACACGTGCTCCCTCTCAAGTGTCCTGTGCGTCTTGTGGAGTGGGCGTGGCCAGCTCGCTGTCTCTGCATGAAGACGTGCGTGAAGACATTTAGTGGCAGTGCTTTCAGTGACTGATACAGTAAATATGCATATTTAAATTATTGACCATTACCAATAATTTAAATATGCATATTTACTGTTTCAGTAATGGTCAGTTATATTCTGCTTTATACAATACTTCTAGTCCATGACCATATACCAGGATGCAACATTACGTCCCTCTGTGCTTTGTCCCCACAGTAATGGGGTTTGCTCATTTCAGTTCCACCCCACCCTCAACTACCTGCCCCCCAACCCCCCAGCACTGACCTCTGCTCTTTCACCCCATAGTTTAATTTTTTCAGCCCTGCTGGTCCTCCAGGGGGCTTCATTAATTTACCCCTCACCCCTCACCTGGAGGGGGGCAGCCTGTGCACATATTGTTTTTGGAGGAGACCTGTTGAGTGTTACTTGTTGCTTAACTGCAGCCTTTAGTCCAAGGCTGCTTTGTGTAACTCTGCTGTTTTAATGACGCTGCTATAATTAACAGTTTTGTACCGTACCGAAGACAGAACATTTGATGTAGAAGAGGAGACAAGTGTGTGTCTGCTTCAGAGTGGCCTGGCCACACCATGATCTCACACACTGCCTGCTGTTGACCTGTGTTAGCATGTTAGCCCTCTGCATTCTGAAGTATACTCCCCCCACTAGGCCCTGGTTCTCTCTCTCTCTCCCTCCCTCCTACTCTCCACCTCCATCTCTTTCTCTTTCTCTCCCCTTCTCCCCATCTCTCTCCACCACTCTCCCTCCATCCTTTTCTCCCCCTCCCCTCTCTCCCTCCCTCCTCCCTCCCTCCTACTCTCCACCTCCATCTCTTTCTCTCCCCTTCTCCCCATCTCTCTCCACCACTCCCTCCCTCCCTCCCTCCCTCCCTCCTTCTCTCCGTGCTGTGCTGCATGGCTGGTGTGGTTGTGTTAATTGAATTCTTCTGGCCAGCACACAGCTGAGCCCTGCTGATGAGGCCCTGGGGACTGGGGCATGTGTGGATGGTTACCATGTTGAGACTGTGCAAGAGCACTCAGCCATGTGAGGACAGTTACCCCGCCCCCTCTCTGTCCCCCCCCCCTCTCTCTCTCTCTCTCTCTCTCTCTCTGGTTTTCATCTGCCTTCTCAATACCTATCCAGACTAGTACAGTTGTTACAGCAAATAAACCCTTTATACTGTGTGTTATGTACCATGATGCTTTATTTTACAGAACACTCATGTCACACTACTCGGCGCAGTCTGCTGTGTAGCCTTGTTGTTGTTGTTGCTAATACAGACTTTCCAAGGTTCTTCTCCACTGTGAAGAATACACTTTAAATTGCACTCTGCATGTTACACAGTACAAATCAGCTTTACACCAGTTTCTCCATAATGGACCATGACAAGGATAAAATAGTGTGTAATAGGTGCAGCTGGAATACATTTATGCGTTGTGTTGTGTTGAGTGTGTGTTTTTCTCCTCTTAAGGCGTTTAGCCCTAATGAAGGGCTTGAGGGTGAGATCCCAGTGTGTGTGGAGGGCCAAGGAGCAGCTTGGGTCCAGTTATGGGCCAGATGGGCGAGGGGTGGGCATTAAGTTACATAGAGGGCACGTTGCACACACACACACATGCACACAGCCCAGCAGCTCCTGAGTTATTGTAGCACTGTGCGTGAACTTCAGAATGCCCTCTCTGCAGTGGCTTCTCTGCCAAGACAAAGGGAGAGAGAGGGAGGGAGAGAGAGGGAGGGAGAGAGAGAGAGAGAGAGAGAGAGAGAGAGAGAGAGAGAGAGAGAGAGAAAAGCGAGAGGAAGAGAAGAGAGGAAGAGGCTGAACGAGAGCTTTTGCACCCAGACAATCAACTACAACTCCGCATCTTACAAATCTAATCTGTTTTTATGACACGGTTACTTTGGCAGCCATCGCTAGTATGATAATAATTGCTCCATATTGCACCATGACGCCGGGAGGTAGTGAGCAGGAAAGCTGCCTCGCTCACTGGAGGACTTTGGAGACACACGAGCGAGTGGGAGACTCCTGAAGGAGCGTGGGGCAGCTGCAGAGGAATGCCCTGGAGAGCTGGAGCGTGGGGCAGTTGCAGAGGAATGCCCTGGAGAGCTGGAGCGTGGGGCAGTTGCAGAGGAATGCCCTGGAGAGCTGGAGCGTGGGGCAGTTGCAGAGGAATGCCCTGGAGAGCTGGAGCGTGGGGCAGTTGCAGAGGAATGCCCCGGAGAGCTGGAGCGTGGGGCAGTTGCAGAGGAATGCCCTGGAGAGCTGGCTGTGATAGAATATCTTATCATCTCAGGATGGATGTTTACGACGTCTGCGGTCGGTTGGTTTCTTATAAGACTCACAGTGCCCCCCCCCAGTAAGATTCTGGATAGACAGAGCCATGGATAAAGCGTCCCCCCCCCCCCAGAGGCATGAATAAAGCGTCCCCCCCCAGAGGCATGGATAAAGCGCGTCTGTGAATCACAGAGTGATTAAGGCAACTCAGACTGTGTGGTGCCATTGGACATTTCGGAGCAGGTTTTCTTTATGGGCTGGAGAGCTCATTCCTTTTGATAGTGTTGTAGTTTGACGCAGAAGGTCGGACTGTGTTCTGAAGCTGAGCACTGATAGGGCCCATCACATCACCCTGGACATTTACCCCAGCTCTCCACGTTGGTTAGGGTCACTCTGGGGTATTCTTGCTTTGTCTTTTCAGCGTGCAGAAAGAGAGACAGACACTCATTATTCCAAGCAGAGGAATAAAAATGTAATCGTGTGTGTGTGTGTGTGTACACCAAATAATGTCATGAGGCCTGCCACTGAGGTATCTGAGGAGCTTCAGGACCAGCTACTGCTAATCTGTTCTGCTTAAAGCTCTCAGGTTCTTCTACCATTGGCCACCCAATTACAAGCTCACTCTGATTGGCTGAAACGCACAGAGCATGTGTGCGCATAGACATAGACTCCTCCCCCAGGCCTGACCTGAGGCCCCCCTCCCCCATACAGACCTCGACCCCAGTACTCAGGGGTCACTGCAAAGCGACACTTACAAGCTCTTCTAATTTACAGAGAGATTGATGGGGGACCCCATTCCCCCCAGCGCCCCGCCCCCTCCAATATGATTGGCTGCTGTGGAACTGCAGGAGCTCATAGTGCACAAATGTGGTCGTGCATCGGACTTCAGAGCAGCCTGTTACAGGATGCCACAACAGAGCCACAAATGTACATCAAATGGGATTTGGTTACTTAATAAACAACATTGCAGATTTTGCAGCATATAAATATAGCTTCAGTTTTTGCTTTCTGCAGGTTTAGGTCCTGCAGGGGCAGTTTGAACAGACGTGCATGTATTACTGAGTTTCTCAGAGCGGCCTTCTTGTTAAAGCCTCCATGGGTGCCTCTCATCACTTTAATTGTCCATCCTTGATTCCTTCCCTCCAGAGAAGAATCCAGAGCATTTATGGGCCGAGACGTCCTTTTAACTCCAGTGTCACATTCATGTAGCATCGCTTGTTTGACACGATGCACAACTCTGTATCTGTCACGGGGCTTTTCTGGATCTTCCGTTGCCCCCAAGCACTACCTTAATGCCCCTTCTGCCCTGCAGTTATGCGGCATTGTGCAGCAGGAAAACACACGCGCGCACACACAAAACATGTGACGTGTATGTTATATCAGTGTGATGTCAATGCTTCCTCTGCTCTGTCCTCCATTCCTCAGAGTGATTTAGACAACTAAACGTTGGAGGAGTGAGTTGCTCTCTGGATCACGGGCTGAAGAAGGTTGGCTGGAGTAATCAAGGAGCGTTAGAGACGAGAGATCCACTGCTGTTTGCAGAGCCAGAGCTGCTCCAGAGCTGCACAGTACTGCATCTCTCCACACAATGTTTAGATGCAGCATGTCAGAGACTGTGTGTGTGTGCACGTGTGGGAGCACACACAATGTTTAGATGCAGCATGTCAGAGACTGTGTGTGTGTGCACGTGTGGGAGCACACACAATGTTTAGATGCAGCATGTCAGAGACTGTGTGTGTGTACGTGTGTTTGTAAGCGTGTCCACGCGTGTCCACCTGCCCTGCCTGTGTGTGTGTGTGTCCACGCGGTACCTGCCCTGCCTGTGTGTGTGTGTGTGTCCACGCGGTACCTGCCCTGCCTGTGTGTGTGTGTGTGTGTGTGTGTGTGTGTGTGTGTGTGTGTGTGTCCGCGGTACCTGTGTGTGCCTGTGTGTGTGTGTGTGTCCACGCGGTACCTGCCCTGCCTGTGCGCGTGTGTGTGTGTGTGTGTGTGTGTGTGCGTGTGTGTGTGTGTCCACGCGGTACCTGCCCTGCCATGTGTGTGTGCATGTGTGTGCGTGTGTGTGTGTGTGTGTGTGTGGTACCTGCGGTACCTGCCCTGCCTGTGTGTGTGTGTGTGTCCACGCGGTACCTGCTGTGTGTGTGTGTGTGTGTGTGTGTGTCCACGCGGTACCTGCCCTGCTGTGTGTGTGTGCGTGTGTGTGTGTGTGTCCACGCGGTACCTGCCCTGCCTGTGTGTGTGTGTGTGTGTGTGTGCGTGTGTGTGTGTGTGTGTCCACGCGGTACCTGCCCTGCCTGTGCGTGTGTGTGTGCGCGTGTGTGTGTGTGTGTCCACGCGGTACCTGCCCTGCGTGTGCGCTGTGTGTGTGTGTGTGTCCACGCGGTACCTGCCCTGCCAGCCTGCCTGTAGAAGAGGAGTGAGTCTAACTGAAGCCAGCTGGGTCCCTCCAGCTACATCAGCCAAGCTCCCCTAATTTATATCACTGGCCAAGCACAGGCCCCCTGTCAGCCTGACAGCGTGTCTAAACACTGGCTGTGTGTGTGTGTGTGTCACATGCCACCCCACCGATTAGCGTCTGGTGGGGAGATACAGAGCAGGCTCCTCCCGCTCTGCGCAGACATATTTAACGTATCTGATGTAATGGGGCTGAATCAGCAGATAGTTCCACTGGGAGCCATTAGACTCCAACATGTGTCATTAACCCCTTCCCTGCTCTCCGCACACACACACACACACACACAGTGCTTTAGTTGTAGAAAAGGCAGTTTTTTTCATTTGAACACTGCTCCTCTTTGTCTAAAAGTTAATACATTTGCTCTGACTCCTTTTAATTAGTGCCCCTTTTTTCCATGTGGTAAGATGCAGGCTGCATCAGGGGGTCCATGTGTGATCATACTGTGTGTGTGGGGGTGTGAGGACCCGGTGTGGCTCATGGGGAGATGGGGAAGGTGTGTGGAGCCTCCGCCGCATCGTCCAGCAGCAACTCTCTCTCTGCCAAAGATCCTACTGGCTTATGAAGCTCAGTCTGTCCTCACACCAGGGCCTCTCACCATTGTTCTTATGAGAGAGAGAGAGAATGAAATGGAGAGGGGGGAAGGGCAAGAGAGACAGTAAGAGGGGCTGGGACAGTGAGAAGAAGAGGGAGGGAGGGAGGGAGAGAGAGAGAGAGAGAGAGAGAGGGAGGGAGAGAGAGAGAGGGAGAGAAGAGTTTGTGGTTCTTTGCCTTTCCAATGTGAGTTTACTGCCTTTTCCCCTCCTGTTGTAATGGAGCTGACAGACGCTCGCAGCACCTGCCACTCCTAATGGCAAACGTGTGTGCAGGAGGAGCACGTCAGCACGAAGACCTCCTCCCAAAAGGGGGCGGTAGCGTCGACCCAGTGAAAGAGGTTGTCGTGTCCATGTGCGTTTTCATTTTTTGCCTGCGTACATTTGCGTTTGCAGACAGAGCTTCTGGAACATTCCCCGTGTTTAAGGTTTAATGAGGCTGAATCCCATCAGGCAGTAAAGGTCAGAGGGTCAGTTGCATGAGATCCATATGGCTCCTTGTGCAGCTCAACACAGTGTGTGTACAGGGGCCCATGCAGTTCTGGAGCTCATAAACCACTGCACACACATCTCATGCTTCCTTCCTTTACTCTGGACTGAATACTGTGTAGTAACAACGTCATTAGCACCTACTGTTCATGTATCATGACTGTTTACACGACATAGAACTGCAGTCAGACTCTGGATTGTAATGGATATTGTGACACATTACTTGATCTAGACTGAGGCGTTTACATTGTTGTGTGCGCTTGTTTGACTGCTGTCAGGATTGCTCATAACTGCAGTCTTGTCTGTCAGGATTGCTCATAACTGCAGTCTTGTCATGAGGTCAGTGTTTAGGGAGTCAGTTCAGGACTTATGGAGGCATTCAGTACGTAGTGATGAGGTCGGTGTTTAGGGAGTCAGTTCAGGACTTATGGAGGCATTCAGTACGTAGTGATGAGGTCGGTGTTTGCGGAGTCAGTTCAGGACTTATGGAGGCATTCGTTGTTTAGAGACTACACACAAACCCATGTGCTCCTAGGACATCAGAACTGAACAGATTAGAATCACACAACCCAGTGAAAATGCATACATCTAGCCTACATGCATACATCTAGCCTACGTGCATACAGCTAGCCTACGTGCATACAGCTAGCCTACGTGCATACAGCTAGCCTACGTGCATACATCTAGCCTACGTGCATACAGCTAGCCTACGTGCATACAGCTAGCCTACGTGCATACAGCTAGCCTAAGCTATGGGAGACTGGATAATAAACAATTAACAATAAATAAGAAAATGATTAAATAAGATGGAAGCACCTGGGTGGGTGTTGGCCATGCACGTCCTTTAGGTCCTTCATATTAAAACGTATTACCATATCTGCAGCTCTCAGGGAAGTGTCTGCCATGCAGGTTTCTGGCCACCAGAGGTCCTCATCCCTGGAATGCTGGTGGTCTCCATGGTTACTCATCACACCCACCTGCATCCTATCAGTTTCATTAACGCACTATATAAGGCTTAGAGGAACTCGCAGAACTTGCAAAGCGTTGCCAACTTTTCACAGCCCGTGTTCAAGGCCGTTTATTGGCTCTGATTCTCTGGATATTGACCTTTGACCTGCCATCTGTATTTTTGGATCATTGCCTTGGCCCTTTCGCTCTGTGCTCATCTGACTGCTGGCTTCTTGCACTCAGGCCTGTCTGGTTTCTGATTTTTGCTTATCGGACGATCCTGTTGCTCTCAGTAAAGTTTTCCTGTTCGTGGATCCTAACTTAATGTCCGAGTCTGCTTCGTCACAGAATGCTTTACCACCCATGGATACAGGAGGGTTACCGGAAATGCAGCTGACTATCCAAGCCAAAGGTAGTCGTTTGGGAATCGAATCCAACAGCTACACAATGTAATTGGAAACATGAGTGAGGATCTGTGCACTGTCCAACTCTGCTAAGCCTGCTGCCGAGTATGTGCCACTGCGGTGCATACGCTCACTGTGCAGAGGAACAATGAACTACTCTACAGATTAATACCGTAGGTTCAGCCATGCATTAAAAATCCAGGCTTTCTTGCAAGCATGATCAGTCATTGCTTACAGAGCTTATTCAAATATCCGTTTGCCTGGACGACCTCATCAGGGCCAGAAAAACCCCACCCGAGTCACTCCTCGTACTCGGAGGAACTTGCGACCCTTGGTGAGTCAGAGGCTACGGAAAGGCACATTTTACCTCTGAGGAAAGGAACACGGGGGTCAACAAGAACGGCACGGTCTGCCCCATAATGCCCTGCAAACAAACCGCCTTTCTGGTGTGTAGCGCCTGTTTCCGTACCATTGATAACTGGTGTTTGTCCGTTCCTGCTAGTTTACGCTACGCTAACATTTTTTTCATGTTTTAGCCCTGATCGACTCGGGCAACAGGAAGCTTTATTGATCAGCACCTGGCTGACGAATGGGGTATCCTGCCTGCTACACAAAAACCAGCCATAACAGTCAAGGGAACTGATGGTCCATCTCCTTGGTTCAAGAAGTGCCGTTTCACCATTCTTCTTAAAATTGGGGTTTTACACCCAAACCTTCCCCTGCTGGCAACTAAACCCTTGGACAAGCCCTGACTTCAGGTTACCTTTTGATTTAGCTACACATGACCCTGGTTTTTCCTGGTCCACAGAGGAATTCTCCTGCACCTCAGAACGTTCACAGCATAGTGGTAGATTTCCAGGACTGCACATTGAGTGAACAAGGGGTTTTTCATTAATTATAACAGAATGAAAGCAGTGAGTGGCTGGCTGTAACCTTGCAGAATAAAGATCTTCAACGATTTAAGCTTTAGCAATTTTTACCAGCGCTTTTTTTAATGATTCCACTCCCTGGCTGCACTGTCCAATGATGGGTGTCCATCTACAGTGATGCTAAGGCCTTTGTAAAGGTGTTTGCACAGTGTAGGGTTCCCCAGCACCACTCCCAGTGCCCAACCATGTGGACAGCAGTCTGGCTTACCCGGTCACTTCTTTCCTGGATTCCAGGCACAGGGGTAATGGGCTGCATTACCTGGTGGACTGGGAGGGGTGTGGACCAGAGGAATGTCCATGTGTCTCTGCCCAGGACGTCCTCGGCCTGTCCCTCATCTCTGGCTTCCACCCTGCTTACCTCGACAGACCATCTCCATGGCGTCCTGTCCAGCCCCAATGTTGCTCGGTTTTGACGGCTGGAGCCGATCTTGACTGGGGGCTTGGGGCTCTCAGGGGAGAGTCTGCCATGCAGGTTTCTGTCCACCAGAGGTCCTCATCCCTGGAGTACTATTGGTCTCCATGGTTACTCATCACACCCATCTGCATCCCATCAGTTTCATTAACGCACTATATAAGGTTTCCAGGAACTCACACAACTTGCAGAGCGTTGCCAACCTTTCACAGCCCGTATACCAGGCCGTTTATTGGCTCTGATTCTCTGGATATTGACCTTTGACCTGCCATCTGTATTTTTGGATCATTGCCTTGGCCCTTTCGTTCTGTGCTCATCTGACTTCTGTGGTTTTGGACTCAGGTCTGTCTGGTTTCTGTTCTCAGTAAAGTTCCCCCAACTCTGAGTCCAGTCTGCTCTGCAGAGCTGCTGAATAATCCTCTCTTGCTTTATTTTATTTATGTATCATGCTAAACGGTTAAGGATTTCTGGCTGTTCTGTGAGGGAATGTGTTTAGCTGTATGAGGAAGATGGTGGAGATGGTTCTGTTAGGTCGAAGCCATGGTCTGGGTGAAGACTGAGGTTCTGCTATGTTCAGGCCATACCCCATGGAGATGGTTCTGTTAGGTTGTTCAGGCTCTTCCCCATTGCCTGCATGGCTCTCCTATTCCTCCCTGCCCTCAGCAGGGCCCTGGCTGGGCCTCTCTCAATGGCCCCTGATCTGAATACCACCTTTTACTGGTGCCTCCTATCCTTAAACTTTTACTGGGCTTCTCTCTCTCCCTCTCTCTCTCCCTCTCTCTCTCTTTCCCCCCCTTTTTTTTCATTTTACCACATTAAATTCACCTGCAATAAACACGTATCCAGGCAGAGTGCATGGGTATTACAAATGTGACATGATTACTCATGACACAGATACTCCTCACTGTTTATGGGGATATGTCTAAAAAATCTATCTCTCTGTCTCTCCCTCCCTCTCTTTCTCTCTCAAGTGTGTGTGTGTGTGTGTGAAATATGTCTGATGGATTTATCAGAAGAAAAGAGCAGATGATGGTCATCTTGGAGAGACACCCTCACACACAGTGTTACATCAGGGTGAGACTGAGGGACACTGATGTGGGGACACTATACTAATTGTGCTTTTTGGGGTGGAGTGCCGCGTGTCCGCTAGCCGCGTGTCCGCTAGCCGCGTGTCCGCTAGCCGCGTGTCCGCTAGCCGCGTGTCCGCTAGCCGCGTGTCCGCTAGCTGTGGCCAATGACCAAGCTGCCCTGGCGGTGATGGATGTGGTATCTCCGTGCCTTGTAAACGCTGGCTGTGCTCTTGGCTCCAGCAGTGGTGACACAGGCATTCACACACACTCACTCTACCATGTCCTTCTGCTGCGCACACACACACACACACACACACACACACACATCTCCATCTCCTGCAGCAGGAGTCTAATGGCTCAGTGTGTTAAAAGCATTAGGTGAGCATGAACCCAAACAGTACTGCTCGACCCACTGTCGTGTGTCTTGGCCCGTTCTGTTGTGCTGTGTGCATCAGGCCCGTCCGTGAGTACTCGTCCTCCTCCAGAGAGCCCTAAAGCCCCGCCTTGCCCTAAAGCCCCGCCTTGCCCTAAAGCCCCTCCTTGCCCTAAAGCCCCTCCTTGCTTGCACAAGAATAGATTGCAGAGTGCCATTATTTTTAAATGCCTTGGTTCTGGGGTCAGTGGAACAGGCCCAAACACAGGGCCGCCCTGTGAAGGTATATGAAAGAGAAGTTCAAAGCCCAGCACCGCCCCTGCGCACGGCCATGTTGTTTATCTTTGCCGGCCTCCCCAACCCCACCACTACCGCAAAAAAAGTGATTTTTGAGTGCAGGATTTATGTGTAAGCAGGTGGACGGAGAGAGTGGAGGTGTCAGCAGGAGAGTTCTGGAAGCAAAGCGCATGGCTGGGCCTTCAAAGAGGGCTTGTGCGGCCCGGATGAAGAGGCGCTTTCTGGGCTATTTCGGTCCTGATATGCACCTACAGATGTTGACCTAAGCAAAGCTTCTATTTTCGCCAGCGCCAGGCTGTAAATAGAGGCGCTGGGCGGGGCAATCAAACGCCTCCAGTTCAGCCTGTGGTCTGCAGGCTTACGGGCTGATTGACGGGGCGGAAATAACGCTTGGCCTCAGGATCCCGGCTGGAGACAGTCTCCTCCTTGTGCGTGGGACGCTGGGACGCTGGGACGCTGGCGATCTTCGAGTCGGTGTGTTATTACTTTCTTAATTTCTCTCTTCCCTCATTCCCCGTAGCCGCCGCCAGCCTCCTGCACGCACAACGGTAAAGAATAAACAAAATGCAGGGGCGGGGCTGACGCAGCAAGGTCAAGGGTCACGGGATGGAAGTGGGTGCCGTTTTGCGGAATGGCGTCATGGCAACTACAGAGAGGAGGATTGTTCCAGAAAAAGAGGAGGGGGGGGGGGGGGTTGGAGACAGATGAGGGAACAGCACGGAAAAGAAAGATGAGGGAACACGAGTCTATGTGAGTATTGTGGAGAGTCTGTAAAGAGAGTGATGGAAAATTCAGCAGGAGAGTCCCAGAAAGACCCCGTTTGTGATGCGGCCTGGTCGCTCCCGGTTACTCGGCTGCTGTGAGGTCATGGATGCTCAGATTACTGGCTGTGTTTGAATCGTGTCAAGTCTACATCTATGAGAGAAACATGAAAGGGGCATCTGTTAAAGGCTGATGAAGATGATGGTGCGATATGGGCTGGGTCTCCTCCCTGCTCACACTCTTCCTCTGCACTCACCACTACTGCTGTGAAACTGCTCCTTCCCCACACTTGTGCACACCTTAACTAGCCCCTAAATATAATCTAAAATCTGCAATTACACAAGTGTCTGTTACACTCACCCAAACACCCTCGGAGTGTGAAGGCCGGGGCTCCCTGTGCCTCATGTCTGATGTCCCCCAGAGGCCATCGGGGCAGAACAAACCCTGCCCGGTAACACCCTGTCGGCCAGGCGTGGGAAGAGAGGCAGGCTTGGGTGTGGCTGAAGGCCTGGATCACGTTCGCAGTGGGCCTGCGTGGTGCACAGCAGGAGGGCCAGTCCAACAGGACTTGCTGCCTGCGTGTGGGGAGAGGGTTAAACATTTAAATGGCTGCTCATCTTGTCCTGGTATGCAAACACACTTAAACAATATATTATTGTAACTGTACAAATGCATGCTCTTCTAAGAGAGGTGCTCATACCCTGAAGTGGACTTCACTTTCTCTCTCGCACGCACAAACACGCCCCATCTGGGTGTGTCTCGTAAATGAGCGTAGCAGAAAGGGAGTGGGCAGGATTGATCGCCGCACTCTGAGAAAGCTGCTTCCCAGAGGCCACTGTTGCCTACAGAACTGGTGTTACGCTAACGCTCCCTCACTCTCCCTTTGCTATAGCATCCCTGGCCTCACACAGGTCAGTCGCTGTCTCCTATAGATCTGGACTTACCTTGTGAAAAATGCATGTTGGGAACATCATATAAAACCGTGATGTCTGGGACAGATTTCTATGGTTCAGTGCGGTGTAATCTGAGGATGGAGTGTGTGTAGGTGACAACTCTGTTCTCAGAGAGGATTTCAACTCATTTTTGATCCTTTATTACTGTAGTCTGTTGTAACTCAGTGGTCTAACCCCCTTCCTCCCCCCCCGAGCAGTGGTCTTACGCCCTGGAGAAGCCCAGCACTGGCAGCGTGTTCAGCCTGGTCTGGTCTGCTGACGGCTCCCAGCTGGCAGGGGCCTGCGGGAACGGCCACGTCATCTTCGCCCACATCGTGGAGCAGCGCTGGGAGTGGAGGAACTTCGAGATCACGCTCACCAAACGCCGCACCGTGCAGGTACACGACCGGGGTGGAGCCTGCCTGTAGATCTCAGGAGACGGGCCGGGCCGGTGAGCTGGGCAGGGGTTTGGCATCGTCTGGACTCTCTCAGACAGACTAGCTGGATAGCTGATCCCGGCCTGTAGGACAGCCACCGCTACGGTGCTCCTCCCAGCCGCACCAGTGTGTGTGTGTTTCCCGCGTAGTGTGTGTGTGTGTGTATGTGTGTGTGTGTGTGTGTGTGTGTGCGCGTGTGTTGTGATGTGTGTGTGTGTGTGTGTGTGTGTGTTGTGTGTGTGTGTGTGTGTGTGTGTGTGTGTGTGTGTGTGTGCGCGTGTTGTGATGTGTGTGTGTGTGTGTGTGTGTGTGTGTGTGTGTGTGTGTGTGTGTGTTGTGATGTGTGTGTGTGTGTGTGTGTGTGTGTGTGTGTGTGTGTGTGTGTGTGCGTGTTGTGTGTGTGTGTGTGTGTGTGTGTGCGTGTTGTGTGTGTGTGTGTGTGTGTGTGTGTGTGTGTGTGTGTGTGTGTGTGTGTGTGTGTGTGTGTGTGTGTGTGTGTGTGTGTGTGTGTGTGTGTGTGTGTGTGTTGTGTGTGTGTGTGTGTGTGTGTGCGCGTGTTGTGATGTGTGTGTGTGTGTGTGTGTGTGTGTGTGTTGTGATGTGTGTGTGTGTGTGTGTGTGTGTGTGTGTGTGCGCGTGTTGTGATGTGTGCCATTGACTGTAGCTCAGTGACAATGGTCAGCTTGTCTTCAGGGTTCCACCACTGGCGCGTGTTTAAACTCAACCAACCACAAGACTTTTTTGCGCATTTTGTGTGCACCTATGCTCCTTAGTGCACATTCTCTCTCTCACACACACACACACACACACACTTGTTATAGATAGCCCTTGCTGAATTTGCAAAAAAACAACCAGCTCTGTGTCTTCGGCTATTTTCTACCCAGCTCTCTCTGTTTCTGCTTCTTGCTCACATACTCACATCATTTCTTTCCCCCCACTATGTAGATTTTTTTTTTGTGGGGGGGAGAGGGGGGGGCACATCTGTCAACAGTTTACGAATCAGCTGGCTAAATGTACTGCCCTGTGGTTGGCTGTGTCTATTTGTAGATTTTGCATGTCTTAGTTGTTGTAATTTGGTTGAATGAGGGGGTTAAAATTCTCCACACATAGATCTGCACTGTTCATCTGGGCTCTGGGGGGAAAATATGTATTTGAATGGCTGAAAATAATGTGCATACAGATTTCTTTTTTTAGGCACTAACAATTTGTCAAAATGAAATCTGTTTTCTGAATTTATTTTTGGATGCTTTTTAGTGTGTATTGCACATGTGCATGCATGTTAGTGTGTGTGTGTGTGTGTGTGTGTGTGTGTGTTTTAGGTGAGGAACGTGCTGAACGACGCGGTGGACATCCTGGAGTTCAGGGACCGTGTGATTAAAGCATCGCTGGCTCATGGCCACCTGGTGGTCGTGACCTCTCTGCAGTGCTCCATCTACAGGTGTGTGTGTGTGTGTGTGTGTGTGTGTGTGTGTGTGTGTGTGTGTGTGTGTGTCGACCCCCCCCCCCCCCCGTGCTGTGCTGATCCTGCTCTTGTGGTTCCCCCCCAGCACGAAAAACTGGAACACCCCACTCATCTTCGACCTGAAGGAGGGCGCAGTGAGCCTGATCCGTCAGGCCGAGAGGTACACTTCTCCCTCTCTCTCGTATCCCCCTCTTTCTCTCTCTGTCTCTCTCTCGTATCCCCCTCTTTCTCTCTCTGTCTCTCAATGGCCAGGGAAACCAGCTTTTCAAAATTTTGGCAACCAGTAACTGATATAGTCTATATCATTGATAAAAGGGACCGACCAATATATTGGACCAGCTGATATATCGATCTGCCCCTGTTGTGTGTACTGTCTAGTGCCCTACTGTGTAGTACCCTTCTACTGTGTAGTACCCTACTGTGTTGTACTGTGTAGTACCCTACTGTGTAGTACTGTGTAGTACCCTACTGTGTTGTACTGTGTAGTACCCTACTGTGTAGTACCCTACTGTGTAGTACCCTACTGTGTAGTACTGTGTAGTACCCTACTGTGTAGTACCCTACTGTGTTGTACTGTGTAGTACCCTACTACTGTGTAGTACTGTGTAGTACCCTACACGTGCCCCTCTTTCCACTGCGTGTGCTGCAGCCAGGACTCCCGTGTCACACACCTGCCAAATCTGTGCAAAGTGTTCGACAGCAGCAAAGCCCATTTGAACCGAGAGAGCCCTGCTCATGTGGTATAGTGATCTCCATTAGTCATTGCCTCTAATGGTTACATTTTTCCAAGCTTATTGTTCATCAAAATGCTCTTGGATGGCTGAGGTCTTTTCTTCCCTCGTTTATGAAACCTCGTTTGGAGGGAAAGCGATTGCTGGTTTGGCTTCATTGTTCTGCTCCGTCCAGAGAAAAACACTTTGCAACAGTTGTGAAGCTTTAAAACAACGGCACAAATTATAGACTTTCGTCCCTTTGTGTTTGTTTAGTGAGTTTGTTTTTTTCGAAAGGCTCAATTATGCCTGCACTGAATGGTGAGCCCCTGGGTTCTGTCCTTTGTTCTGTCCTGGGTTCAATCCTTTGTTCCACCCTGGGTTCTGTCCTGGGTTCCGTCCTTTGTTCCACCCTGGGTTCTGTCCTGGTTTCCGTCCTTTGTTCCTCCCTGGGTTCTGTCCTGGGTTCCGTCCTTTGTTCCTCCCTGGGTTCTGTCCTGGGTTCCGTCCTTTGTTCTGTACTAGATTCCATCCTTTGTTCTGTCCTGGGTTCCCGTCCTTTGTTCTGTACTAGATTCCATCCTTTGTTCTGTCCTGGGTTCTGTCCTTTGTTCTGTACTAGATTCCATCCTTTGTTCTGTCCTGGGTTCCGTCCTTTGTTCTGTACTAGATTCCATCCTTTGTTCTGTCCTGGGTTCCGTCCTTTGTTCTGTACTAGATTCCATCCTTTGTTCTGTCCTGGGTTCCGTCCTTTGTTCTGTACTAGATTCCATCCTTTGTTCTGTCCTGGGTTCCGTCCTTTGTTCTGTACTAGATTCCATCCTTTGTTCTGTCCTGGGTTCCGTCCTTTGTTCTGTACTAGATTCCATCCTTTGTTCTGTCCTGGGTTCCGTCCTTTGTTCTGTACTAGATTCCATCCTTTGTTCTGTCCTGGGTTCCGTCCTTTGTTCTGTACTAGATTCCATCCTTTGTTCTGTCCTGGGTTCCGCCCTTTTGTTCTGTACTAGATTCCATCCTTTGTTCTGTCCTGGGTTCCGTCCTTTGTTCTGTACTAGATTCCATCCTTTGTTCTGTCCTGGGTTCCGTCCTTTGTTCTGTACTAGATTCCATCCTTTGTTCTCTCCTTTGTTCTGTACTAGTCCATCCTTTGTGGGTTCCGTCCTTTGTTCTGTACTAGATTCCATCCTTTGTTCTGTCCTGGGTTTCCCTTTTGTTTGTTCTGTACTAGATTCCATCCTTTGTTCTGTCCTGGGTTCCGTCCTTTGTTCTGTACTAGATTCCATCCTTTGTTCTGTCCTGGGTTCCATTCCTTTGTTCTGTACTAGATTCCATCCTTTGTTCTGTCCTGGGTTTTTGTTCTGTACTAGATTCCATCCTTTGTTCTGTCCTGGGTTCCGTCCTTTTGTTCTGTACTAGATTCCATCCTTTGTTCTGTCCTGGGTTCCGTCCTTTGTTCTGTACTAGATTCCATCCTTTGTTCTGTCCTGGGGTCCTTTGTTCTGTACTAGATTCCATCCTTTGTTCTGTCTGTACTAGATTCCATCCTTTGTTCTGTCCTGGGTTCCGTCCTTTGTTCTGTACTAGATTCCATCCTTTGTTCTGTCCTGGGTTCCGTCCTTTGTTCTGTACTAGATTCCATCCTTTGTTCTGTCCTGGGTTCCGTCCTTTGTTCTGTACTAGATTCCATCCTTTGTTCTGTCCTGGGTTGGGTTCCTAGATTCCATTTGTTCTGTACTAGATTCCATCCTTTGTTCTGTCTCTCCTGGGATTCCATCCGTCCTTTGTTCTGTACTAGATTCCATCCTTTGTTCTCTCCTGGGTTCCGTCCTTTGTTGTATCGTGGGTTCCATCCTTTCCTCTCACTCCCCCACTGTTCTTCCTCTCTCTCTCTCTCTGCTTAGGCACTTTCTGCTGGCGGACGGCGGAGGCATCTACGTGTACTCGTATGACGGGCGCCTGGTCTCCGCCCCCAAGTTTCCCGGCATGAGGACAAATGTCCTGAGCGTGCAGTCTGTCTCGCTGAGCAACGACACCATCGCCATACGGGACAAGAGCGACGAGAAAGGTTTTGCATGTTCGAGAGGTCACAGTCAGTTACCCAGCACCAAATCGTTTCTGGTTCAATGCCAACCCTACCTGCCTGTTAAGGAACGCCATGTTCTGTCTGTCACATGGCCCCGTTTACATGGCACGTCGTTACTGACTGGTCACTAATGCAGGCTTGGATTAGTCTATGCTCATGTGGCCTCTAGTCATGGGCATCACATTTCTGCCCCTGTGAGTGTCTGAGCCAATAAATGACTCGATCCCACCGCTAAATCAGACTGTCGCCTTGAATGACATCAGTTGTCACCACGTGTTGCCATAAGGAGATATGAGCCAATGCGTCTTTGTGCTGAACGCTGTTGTCGGGCTGCTACGGTCACATGTCTGGTGGTTGTGTTGAAGCAGAGGCAGGGGAGCACAGTCTGCAGGACCCTCCCTTATCTTAGCATTTAGCTGCTAATTTATGCACATAGCAGAGGAGCACAGTCTGCAGGATCCTCCCTTATCTTAGCATTTAGCTGCTAATTTATGCACATAGCAAAGGAGCACAGTCTGCAGGATCCTCCCTTATCTTAGCATTTAGCTGCTTCACTGTTCACCATTCACAGGTTTGGAGCCAGTGAGAAATAATAAAAAGAATTTCAATTTCTAGGATAATTAGCAGGATAATTAGCAGGATAATTAGTAGGATAATTTATGCACATAGCAAAGGATCAGATATTTCTGATTTGTTCTTTTCCAGTGGTCTTTCTGTTTGATGCTCAAACGGGAAAAGCCATCGGTGACGGCAAGCCTTTAACCCACAAGGTACACACACACACACACACACTCACACACACCAGTCCACTTTAAAAGGCCTGAAGCATGAGCTGGAACACATACACCCACTTCCATTGCACAAGGCTCAAAGTGTGAGCGGAAACACACACACACACACACACACACACACACACACACACACACACACACTGTAAAAGCTCAGAAGCATGTGCTGGCCAGCTCCATGCAGTCTCTCCGACACTCATCTCTACTCTGTGATCAGAACTTCCAGACTGTGATAGTGGATAGCAGGCACCACCATATCCATACGGGGACGTTCCCAGCATGGGGAGGAAGTGTCGTTAAATACCCATCAGTGTAGGTCACGATTTGGAGCCAGTTTGCACTGAAGATGGAGGTGTGGGGTGGAGTCTAGAGGAGTCTGGAAGCATCTTAGGGCGTTTGGTGGGGTCTGGAGGGTGCTCAGCGTGTGTGTGTGTGTGTGTGTGTGTGTGTGTGTGTGTGTGTGTGACCCACTCAAAACTCCCAGGAGTGGTAGAGCAGGAGCCAGCTGGGTTTGTCCTGTAAACACAGACGCCCCCCATGATCAAAAACACACACACACACACACACACTTTTAGTAAAACACCCTGCTCCACCTCTATAATGCAGGATCCCAGTGACGCCTTTGAGGGTGTGTGTGTGTGTGTGTGTGTGTGTGTGTGTGTGTGTGTGTGTGTGTGTGTGTGTGTGTGTGTGTGTGTGTGTGTGTGTGTGTGTGTGTGTGTGTGTGTGTGTGTGTGTGTGTGTGACCCACTCAAAACTCCCAGGAGTGGTAGAGCAGGAGCCAGCTGGGTTTGTCCTGTAAACACAGACGCCCCCCATGATCAAAAACACACACACACACACACACTTTTAGTAAAACACCCTGCTCCACCTCTATAATGCAGGATCCCAGTGACGCCTTTGAGGGTGTGTGTGCTGTCTGTCACAGTTATGGACTGCCTGCCCAAAATCTCTGGCTTGCCATGTCTGTGTGTGTGTGTGTGTGTGTGTGTGTGTGTGCACATACAGGATTATATGCTCCTTTCTAAGCGTACTCACTCATTTATTTAATGTTTAATGGTATTTGCTGCCAGATCAGTAATAGCAGAATGTTTGAAAGTGGTAGTGGTGGAAACACACACGCAAACACACACTCTCACCCCACAGTGTGTGTGTGTGTGTGTGTGTATATATGAGAGAATTCAAAGCCCCCCCCCCCCCCCACCATGCAGGAATGTCCTGTTTGATATGTGTTGATAGAACCCTGAACTAATGTATGGATTAGGTGCTGCACACAGCATTCGAGCCATGTGTAAAATTGCTTGACAAGTGGTTCACTCTGCACAACGTCCAGTGTTTCTCTCTCTCTCTCACACACACACACACACACACCACAGCTGTCTGGGTTCACCACACACACTTGGAGCCCAGGCTGGGTCCAGAGTGTGTCAAGCCTAGTCAGGCACTAAATCCACCACAGATCAGATCTGCACTCTGCACTGTGGCCTGAATCCACCACAGATCAGATCTGCACTCTGCACTGCACTGTGGCCTGAATCCACCACAGATCAGATCTGCACTCTGCACTGTGGCCTGAATCCACCACAGATCAGATCTGCACTCTGCACTGTGGCCTGAATCCACATTATATCAGATCTGCACTCTGCATCTGCATCAGATCTGCACTGTGGCCTGAATCCACCACAGATCAGATCTGCACTCTGCACTGTCTGCACTGTGCACTCTGCACCTGAATCCACCACAGATCAGATCTGCACTCTGCACTGTGGCACTGAATCCACCACAGATCAGATCTGCACTCTGCACTGTGGCCTGAATCCACCACAGATCAGATCTGCACTCTGCACCACCACAGATCATCTGATCTGCACTCTGCACTGTGGCCTGAATCCACCACAGATCATCTGATCTGCACTGTCTGCACTGTGGCACCTGAATCCACACACAGATCAGATCTCAGATCTGCACTCTGCACTGTGGCCTGAATCCACCACAGATCAGATCTGATCTGCACTCTGAATCCACCACAGATCAGATCTGCACTCTGCACTGTGGCCTGAATCCACCCACAGATCAGATCTGCACTCTGCACTGTGGCCTGAATCCACCACAGATCAGATCTGCACTCTGCACTGCACAGATCAGATCTGCACTCTGCACTGTGGCCTGAATCAACCACAGATCAGATCTGCACTCTGCACTGTGGCACTGTGGCCTGAATCCACCACAGATCAGATCTGATCTGCACTCTGCACTGTGGCCTGAATCCACCACAGATCAGATCTGCACTCTGCACTGTGGCCTGAATCCACCACAGATCAGATCTGCACTGCACTGTGAATCCACCACAGATCAGATCTGCACTCTGCACTGTGGCCTGAATCCACCAGACAGATCACTCTGCATCTGCAGATCAGATCTGCACTGTGGGCTGAATCCACCACAGATCAGATCTGCACTCTGCACTGTGGCCTGAATCCACCACAGATCAGATCTGCACTCTGCACTGTGGTGAATCCACCACAGATCAGATCTGCACTCTGCACTGCGGCCTGAATCCACCACAGATCAGATCTGCACTCTGCACTGTGGCCTGAATCCACCACAGATCAGATCTGCACTCTGCACTGTGGCCTGAATCCACCACAGATCAGATCTGCACTCTGCACTGTGGCTTGAATCCACCACAGATCAGATCTGCACTCTGCACTGTGGCCTGAATCCACCACAGATCAGATCTGCACTCTGCACTGTGGCCTGAATCCACCACAGATCAGATCTGCACTCTGCACTGTGGCCTGAATCCACCACAGATCAGATCTGCACTCTGCACTGTGGCCTGAATCCACCACAGATCAGATCTGCACTCTGCACTGTGGCCTGTAGGGCGTCATCTGTGTTCGCTTTACGCACCTGTTACGATTCTAACAGTCTTCACCTCAGACGGCCAAATCCGCAGTATTTGGAGGAGGGGCTCTCTCCACTTCTGGCGATTAGAAGACATGATCCTGCTGAATCCTCCTCTCTCTCTCCCTCCCTCCCTCTGTCCGTGCCCCTCCCCCTCTCAGATGGAGTTGATAGAGATTGCTCTTGACCAGTGCGGACCCTCCAGCGACAGGAAGATCGCTTTGATCGACAAGAACCGTGACCTCTATGTGGCCGCAGTGCGCAGACTGGGCAGAGAACAGACCGTGCACAAGCTGGGTGAGGCCCTGAGGGGGCACGGTGGAGCCGTGGACACGCAGCACTGCCGACACTGCACGCCTGTGCTCTCTGGCTCTGAGGGCAGGGCTCTTCTAAACGTGCATTACCATTCGCCTCACAGGCCTCTGTTGGCACAGACACTATGTCTCATACGCAGGCTCATATATATATATGTATGAGGCTTATATATATGTATGTATATTATGTAACCTGAGGTTCACATACGTTGAAATTGTATCCCAATAGGGTGACAGATCTCTATTTTTAACCATCATTCTTTCTTTCTTGTTAATCTCTCTCTCTATGTCTCTGTCTCTCTGTCTGTTTCTCTCTCATTCTTTTTCCATTTTTGTGTTCCAGGCACTATGGTCCACACCATGGCCTGGAACGACTCCGCCAACATCCTGTGCGGAATCCAAGATGCCCAGTTCACTGTGTGGTATTACCCCAATGTCGTGTTCGTGGACAAGAACCTGCTTCCCAAAACACTCTTCACCAAGGATGGCAGGTGAGACGTGTGCACACACACACACTCACGTGCGCACACACACACACGTGCCAGTTTGGTTTTCACGTGCACACTGGCGAAGCAGCCGTAACTATATGGAATGTTATGGCGTTGCCATTATAGGCCAATGCCGAGACAGGCAGGACCAGGCAGATATAATTAAAATGGAAAAAGTTTGCAATCACCACTCTGTTGTCCAGCTATTTAAAGAGACATCGATTAATCAATGGGGTCTCTCCCAAAGGTTAAACGCTGGCTTCCTGAGGCTGGGTACTCAGTGCTAATAAACCTGCATTTTCCCATAATGCCTTATCGTGTGCTAAGCCATGAGTTATGGTGTTTGAAGTGAGGGGTGATTTATAAGGTCTATGGCCAGGTAATTTGCGTGTGTAAGGTCTGTGTGTGTAAGGTCTGTGTGTGTGCGGTCTCCGTGTGTGTGCGGTCTGCGTGTGTACGGTCTGCATGTTTACGGCCTGCGTGTTTTCCGGCCGTAACGCGACGCTGTTGTCCTGCAGCGAGTTCACTCGTGCGCCCCACATCCTGAACTACACCGGCGGGCAGGTGACAGTGAGGAGGCCTGACGGGTCGCTGGTGTATTCCACGGTGTCGCCGTACCCCACCCTGCTACACGACTACGCAGCCTCCGCCCGCTGGGAGGACGCGCTCCGCCTCTGTCGCTTCGCCAAGGTAACAGGCACAATAGATGTACGTGTGTGTGTGTGTCTGAGTTACAGGACACACACACACACACCTTCATGTTTTCCTTCATGATAGGCCATTGTGGTCATCCTGATGGTAGCTGGTCTGTGGATCAGAGTCCCTGCCATGTTCGTTATGTACGTACGAGCCGTCAGAGGCCCTGGGCTGATGACTCAACACAGCTTGTGTCGTTATGGGGGCCTAATTGCCTTCACATTGGGAGCTGTGAGGGGAGGCCACATGTAGAGCAGCAGGACTGAGGACCCCCTGGAAGACCCCAGCAGCGTAGACCTTACAGAGCAGAGTGTGTGTGTGCGTGCGTGTGTGTGTGTGTGTGTGCGCGCCTTTAACAGGTCTCTAAGGAGGAGCCAACTCTTGCCCCACCGCCTCTCTCTCTGTTCTTCTTTACCTGTGCCATCATTGTTGTTTTGAGTTGGGGGTGCTTTGTCCCACACCAGGTAGATCTGGTTTCTCCACTTGCTGGCCTGTGTGTGGTGTGGCTCATGTCCTTCTCCCGGCCCTGTGTGTGGTGCGAGTCGTCTCCCTCTCCCAGGCCTGTGTGTGGTGCGAGTCGTCTCCCTCTCCCAGGCCTGTGTGTGGTGTTTCCTCCCTCCCTCCCTCTCCCAGGCCTGTGTGTGGTGCGAGTCGTCTCCCTCTCCCAGGCCTGTGTGTGGTGCGAGTCGTCTCCCTCTCCCAGGCCTGTGTGTGGTGCGAGTCGTCTCCCTCTCCCAGGCCTGTGTGTGGTGCGAGTCGTCTCCCTCTCCCAGGCCTGTGTGTGGTGCGAGTCGTCTCCCTCTCCCAGGCCTGTGTGTGGTGCCTGTGTGTGGTGCGAGTCGTCTCCCTCTCCCAGGCCTGTGTGTGGTGCCCGGTGCTGCTCCCCTGCTGTGTAGCAGCTCCACTGTGCCCGGGCCACAGCTGTGGAGGCGTCGTGGCCCCCGGAGCGCAGTGTGCACACGCAGGACTGAGCCTGCAGAGGCGGGTGTGGGGGGGGGGGGGACGTGACCAGGTTTCTGGTAAGCAGAGCAGTGATGTGGGGAGGGGGTTACTGCGTTTCTGGTAAGCAGAGCAGTGATGTGGCCTTTCCCGGACAGGGAGTGAGCATGGCGTGGGGGGGTGGGGGGGTGGTCACAGAAGGGCGGAGGTGATTCTGTTGGGGTTTGGAGGGGGAGTTTTACTGCACAACGCGGCCGCTATGACGCCTGCGACGTGCCGCTGGGCGGAGACTAACAGCTGACTCACGGCTGTGTGCTGATTGGCTGGGCTTGGGGCCACAGATGTGGTCGGGAGTGGTGTGAGCGTGTCTTCCTGGGCAGCTGTGTGGGCGAAGGCTTCGGAGAGCCATCTCTCCAGATGCTGGGTGAGGAAAGGCTACGAGCATGTTGTTTATGACACAACTGTCAGACTGGAGACAGACTGTGTGTGTGTGTGTGTGTGTGTGTGTGTGTGTTTAATGACAGAAGGCTCCTCATCAAATTCCTCCTCAAGGACAGTTTTCAGTCCGATTGCTGTGATGACCCTTACTGTGTGTGCTCTCTCTCTCTCTCTCTCGTCCTCTCTACTCCTGCCTTTTTCCTCCCTCTCTCCTCTCTGTCTTCGTCTTTTCTCTGCTCCTCCGTTCTTTCTCTTTCCCCTCCTCCTTCTCATCTTCCTCTTCTATCCCTTTACCATTCATCCATCCGTCTGCCTCTCTACACAAACGAGGTTCGTATGGGCCCAGTGCCAGTGTGATGAGACCCTGGCCTTGCCCAGACGCCATCCTAATGACTCGCCCCTTATAGCAGCCACTCTCTCAGTGGGACATCCTGCTGCAGCCCCCTCTGCAAGCGCTGCAGGGTAGAGACTGGACTGCCCCTCTGTACAGCCCCACTCATACCCACACACAGGTCACTTCCTGCACCCTAGTCCCCACACACAGGCCACTTCCTGCACCCTAGTCCACACACACAGGTCACTTCCTGCACCCTAGTCCCCACACACAGGCCACTTCCTGCACCCTAGTCCACACACACAGGTCACTTCCTGCACCCTAGTCCCCACACACAGGCCACTTCCTGCACCCTAGTCCCCACACACAGGCCACTTCCTGCACCCTAGTCCCCACACACAGGTCACTTCCTGCACCCTAGTACACACACACAGGCCACTTCCTGCACCCTAGTACACACACACAGGCCACTTCCTGCACCCTAGTCCCCACACACAGGCCACTTCCTGCACCCTAGTCCCCACACACAGGCCACTTCCTGCACCCTAGTCCACACACACAGGTCACTTCCTGCACCCTAGTCCACACACACAGGCCACTTCCTGCACCCTAGTCCCCACACACAGGTCACTTCCTGCACCCTAGTCCCCACACACAGGTCACTTCCTGCACCCTACTCCCCACACACAGGCCACTTCCTGCACCCTAGTCCCCACACACAGGCCACTTCCTGCACCCTAGTCCACACACACAGGTCACTTCCTGCACCCTAGTCCACACACACAGACCACTTCCTGCACCCTAGTCCCCACACACAGGTCACTTCACAAAGTGCATTTCTGCACTTTTATGATGGCTCCTCCCACTTTTCTGGTTATTGTACGGCGGAATATAAACAAAACAGGACACGTGATGCAAACTTTCCACTCGTGAGAGCTCTTGTGGAAAGTTCCCATCACGTCTTCGTCATCGGCAGAGGAGACCTCGTCTTCCTCTCCTGTCCTGGGAGGTTGCTGTTCCCAAAGGCAGCAGGCTCCATTTCGGCAGGTCTGGATAGTTAAGAGCCTTGTGTCATGGGGTTCTGTCTCGACGGCTTGGAGCGCTGATGTGGGCGTAGCCTTAAGTGAACTGACCATGCCCACGTATGTTTGGCAGGACCAGAGCCTGTGGGCGTAGCCTTAAGTGAACTGACCACGCCCACGTATGTTTGGCAGGACCAGAGCCTGTGGGCGTGTCTGGCTGGCATGGCAGTGAACAGCAAGGAGCTCTCCACAGCTGAGGTAGCCTATGCAGCCATCGGAGAGGTGAGTGTGTGTGCATGTGTGTGTGTGCGTGTGTGTGTGTGTGTCTGTCCATGTGCACTGTGGTGTCTCTGTGTGTGGTGGATATGGGTGCAGTAACCTTCATAAAGGATCCGCCCTCTAAGGAGTCCTCCCTGGTCTGTGTGTGTGTGTGTGTGTGTCTTGTAGGTGGATAAGGTGCAGTATATAACCTTCATAAAGGACCAGCCCTCTAAGGAGTCCTCCCTGGCCCATATGTTGCTGTTTAGTGGTCATGTGCAGGAGAGTGAGGCTACGCTACTACAGGCAGGCCTGGTGTACCAGGCCATTCAGATCCACATTAACCTCTACAACTGGGACAGGTCAGGTGCTGTTTGTCTCTGTGTGTCTCCAGGTTGTGTGTTTGTGTTTAAAAGTGCCTGTTCCTGCTGACACCACTGTCCCCACAGAGCTCTAGAATTAGCAGTGAAGCACAAAACCCACGTGGACACCGTCCTCGCTCACAGACACAAGTTCCTGCAGGACTTTGGCAAGAAAGAGACCAACAAAAGATTCCTGCAGTACTCTGAAGGGGTAATCAGCATCTCTGCTTCTCTGGGTCACCCCGTGTCACCCCGTGTCACCCCGTGTCACCCCGTGTCACCCCCTGTGGCCCAAACCATCATTACTGCCCAGTCTGTGCTCAAACATGATGTGTGTGTATGTGTCTGTGTCTGTGTGTGTGTAGGTGCAGGTGGACTGGGACAAGATCCAAGCCAAGATAGAGATGGAGGTATCCCGAGAGCGTGAGCGGGCTACATCCTCCTCCATCAGGAGCAGCGTGGCCAGCCGCCGTTGAACACGCCCACGTCTCCACCTCCTCACAGGAAACGCCCACCCAGCGACTCACCTGAGTCCAGCGTCCTCCTGTTGTAAATAGTCACATAGACCCTCTTTGTAAATCGGTTTTGTGTTCTAATGTAGATAAAAAGTACATTTGTATTTATTAAGAGGTAAAGCAGTTATGTGTGATGTGCAGGGGCCCTTTAATAAACACACCGACCAATAAAGTGACTCTGCTCGTCTGGCCAGGGCTGAGGGGGCAGATGAACTGCCACAGCGCTGTTTAATTCTTCACCATGTTGGGGGTAAATCAGCTGCCCAGACAGCTCCACCCCCCACTCCACTGCCCCCATCCTGCTGTCCAGCCTGCCGCTACACCCATTCCATCTCCATGCACTTCAGAACCCACCCTCTCGTCTGTCTCTCTCTCATCTGTCTCTCTCTCGTCTGTCTCTCTCTCGTCTGTCTCTCTGCTGTCTCTCGTCTGTCTCTCTCTCTGCTGTCTCTCTCTCTGCTCTCTCGTCTGTCTCTCTCGACCTCTCCGGCTCCCTGGCTCCCCGTCCTTGTTTCTGTCTGGTCGCACTCTGACGTTGTTGGCCGTCGTCTCGACTGCCGGATCCTGGCGTGCTCCTGCCGTCCTCCCAGTGCTTCTCTTCCGCTCTCGGCCTCACGCTCGCGTCTGCGGACCCGACCCGCCTCCTCTGCGCTGTCGAGCACTTAGGCGATCCACAGCGTATCGTAAAGCCAATCGCTTCCGTACGGATCGAGTTTCAATTGAATTACATCGAAACGTTTGCGGTCTGTCGCGTCCTCCAGACTCCTGCTCATTAATGGTCTGTCACATCTGGGTATGATCGATGGATATTAATCTTTCATTAACCTCTGCACAATGTTCTCAAACACAAGAATATGCATTTAATGACGCATCTGAAAGTGTTTGGATTCCTAATGGTGGTGTCTGGAATACGCGTTCTAATCATCTTTTTTCCCCAAAGCACAATTTTCTATTCATGTTTTCAGTGAATAAGTGTTTCAGCCACTAAAGTGCTCCGTCCTGATGTGGCACTGTAGAGAAGAGAAGACGTGACACATGGACGTTTCATCGGCATGAAAACAGCGCGGCCTGTGCCAGAGGTCCAGGTAAATATTTAGCCAGCCAGCTACGGCGCAGTCCTGACTGGACGAGTTTCCAGCTAAGCTTGTGCTTTGATTACGTTGTTTACATGTCTTGGAAATGTATTGTTTAATCCAGTGTGACTGTTTATGTTTAAAGGCAGACCAAACCAACAGCTGAGAAGCACTATTCTGTATGTGCTCCATGGCCTGGTAAGAGAAGAGAGACTCCATAACATCAATAGGTTGAGTTTCAAAAAGGTGGTTGGGTCTTTGTGGTGTTAGTGGGTGCATAATGGAGGTGCTCCCCAATGCTCAGATAGCACACACACACACACACACAGGTAGATGTGGAAGCCTTTATTAGACTTATTATCAGAAATACCTAAACACAGGTTATTCCTTGGTGTTTATAATGACATTACATTCATAGTCCATTCTTTAAAAACCCCTGGAAACATCTGCGTGTCACCATGACTTTAACAACACGGTTTATATAATGTGCTTTAATCTGACTGTTGAAATATTTATGTCATAGTCATGATGTCCGTCATTAATGTGCAAGGCAAAATCACTAGAGTTATTTCAGGAAAGATATTAACAAGATAAGCAACTGAATTAAGGTTAAATGGTGAGGAGTTTGTGAAGCCATTTGTTATTAGCACAACCACCTGGCAAAACACTGGAATTAAAGGGATAGTTTGATAAAAACATGCTACCAAAGAATGAAAATGAGTACTATGGAATTAAAGATATTCTAATTACCGCTAACGTTCCTTAAATATTCATTAATTAGCATATTAAGTTAAACTATTCCTTTAGGTAGCCTGAATATTCAAACGAGCAACAGCGACACCTCCGTGCGCGTGACGGTACAGGTGTGCACTGCAGTGCTCTTTAAAACTTTGCAGGTTACTGGTATCCAGTGTGTGCAGCCCGTGGCAAACGTGGTGCAGAAATGCAAACACAGCAATATTCCACAATAGCAGTAGCTTCCCAAAACAGCAGCTACGCATCATACAACAACCTGGCAAAAACGTCCTCTAATGGGTCGTGATGCCCATTGATCCGGTTTGCTTTTTGTTCAATTTGGCCAGCTAAAGGCAGATTGAATAACTGCGCAGTTGGCACAAATTCTTTGTTTACAAGAGGTGGCTGACATGGATATTATTATTCATTTGACAGTAAAACTTTATACATCCACAAATCTGGTAATGCGATGGCGGTACAGCTGAGTAATACGTTTGTGTTGCGTTGTCCATTACTGATGTAGTGGGTCCGCGTTAACATTCGCAGTAGTTCTATCATGACACCAGTGAACTAGGAGTTCCAGCAAAATAAGCACCATCAGCAGTGACACAGTCATTGTTATTAAATCATCTTCATTATCAACTGAAGTCTTTCTGCGCTAAGCCCTTAACTAGCTTTATTGCGTTTGAGATGTACCTCCTCTTGCTTCTTATTGAATTGCACAGTTTTAAGTGGTGCTTTCCCCCTTCTCAGTTTCACAAAACGTAGAGCGGTTTTACTCTACTTACTACGCCTTATTAAACATTGATGTTGGAAATGTAATCGCTGTGGCTCGCTGCCCAGCCACGCGTGCTGCATCTGCAGCAGATCTCGGAACAGTCCTTGGTGACCCCCAGATACAGTACGACGGTCTTTAGTTGAAGTGGTGTATGCAAACGTATGGCCACCTGAGCGTTCTTGGTGTTGTGTTTGTGGGCCCTCGGTCGTTCCAGTAAAGCAGAATTTATTGGGGCGATTTGCCTGCTTCAGCCCATTTAAAGCTTTAGACTGCTTCAGGGACCTCGATACCAAGTGATTTGGCTGCTCAGTATCTCGCATGGTCCATTTGCAATTATGCAGTGTTTGCATGGTCGGCGCTACGGTGGGATTAAGTGATAATCTAGGTTATTACAGATGTGTCGCCTACTCAAATGGGTTTACACACTGAACTCCGTGGACTGTTCTGAGTAGGTTACTGCCCCTACATTAACGCTCGTTTATTTATTACTGTACGCGATTATCACTAAATCGTGTGTGCATCGATGAGAACGTGCTAATGCCGTCGGGTCTCACGAGGACAGACGGCCACGACTCTCGTTACTGCGTCGCTGGGCTGCGCTGCTTCCTGCTGTCACCTGCGTTTGATATCCGTTACATTCTTGAAAACTAGTCAGGCGAAATATAAATTTATATAACTGTTAGTCTTCTGTCGAACTGCACACTGACACGTACGATTTGGTAAAAATAAATCTAGTGGGTTTCGTTAGATTTATTAACGTCAAATGTCCTGAAGATGTATTCATTCATCCGGCCAGATCCATCTTTGAAATGATTGCAAATACCTACTTGGGAAACGAGCCTTTTTTTGGGAAATGAGCATTTTTCCACAAAGCAAAACTTTCTGACTGCCATCAAACGAAAAGTGTACATACTCTACGGCGTTTAGAGTCTCCCCTATATGTACGGGTTACGGTACATACAAAAGACTATTCACGCATCTGGGAAATGTAACACAAATCTGTTGGCTCCCCCAGATTAAAACATACGCTGGAACAACTTGTAATTGCACTTAAATTCTGATAAATACTTGGATATTGGCTATTCGGTAATAAAATACGTCTTTGTCAAACAGAGTTTCTGGAGATTCTAGTGGCGTACATAGTGGACCGTCTCTCCTCCCTTGGTCGTAGGACCGACCCCGTGGCAGGTGCGTTGTCGTGGGACGCCGCCAATAGGTTGTCTTCTGAGCGGTCTCGATCCACTTCCTGCATGGTCTCTTCGTAAGTGGGTAAATATTTTACCTCGTCGTATGCCGGTAGCTGCAAAACCGGTGAGGTGAAATCCCCTATACTGTCCTGGAATCGATCGAGAAGCGAGTCCTGGGACGCCGTGGTGTGTCCGTGAACGAGCGAAGGCTCCTCCGGTCTGTCATGGTGTCTGCGGGGACGCGGGCAGATAATGCGCTGAATGAAATAGCCCATGGCGAATAGTAGTAGCAAGATGAGGATGCCAGACAGTTTCCGCGTTATCCAGCCGACGTTGTCGAAGAAGGTATGCAGTGGTAGCTTACAGCAGTAGACCGCCTTGGTGCCGTTTCCTTGAGGACAGCATCGCTGTCCCTCGCCACACTGTATTTCCCCACAGTTGAAAGAATGACAGGCGTAAATCGCAACGGTCGCCAGGAAAGGGATGCACGTCCTGATATCAAACGGAAAATGACACATTCTTTGGTCTTCGGTTTAGTCTCTAATCTGTGGTTTCTGTGAAAAAGATCCGTTACATATGCTACAGTTCAATACCGCGTATTGCTCCAGTAACGTAAATCATTAATTTTGACTCATGTTGCAGTTGTCTTACCGGTGCTTCACGCGCAGATGAGCGGTGAGTACCGGGCAGGCATCCCCCTCACGCCGTGACCCGGCCAGTGTCTGCAAGGAAGGGCTCTCGTTCCTCGGCGAGTGGCTTACATCACTAAGACGCGAGCTACGGAGCACCCAGTACTATTTGTCGTCCCTGCCGTCGCACAGAAGTAGCCCACTGTCTCGTTCATAGTTGGTTCTTCACCAGATTACCTTTTCGTCCTTTTATATTCGTAAACAGAAGGACGCCGTATGCGGTCCTGTTGAAGAAGCGATGGGGACTACGTCAGACCCACCGTATTAAAAATGCATGCGCCCTGTTCTATGTTCCACTAGCCTCTAAAGTGCGCAGATAATCTTTGTCAGTGTACCCTGGAGAACCATGCACGAATTACGGTATAAATGAAGGCATCACCTAACAGATTGCTAAAATCTCTCGATGGTTGAGTCATTATCTCATAAGCTATACAGAGCTAATATATGACCTCGTAGAGGCGACCTCCTAACGTTTATAATGTTTTGTTTTGTCTGTAAACTTGTAACTTTTTCCGACTGAATATTTTGAATACTTTAGCTTGTTTTTACGTTTTGCTTTAGAATCACATGCCAGGTGTGATAAATAATTAAGGACCTCTGTTGAAAGTGTCCGTTTTGGTTTTCAAGTTATTACAGCCCATGCTGCGTATTTCCGTCTTAAACGTTTTACACAGCTCTCCTGTAAAGCTGTTTTATAAGTGAACCCTTAAGTGTCCAATGTGTGGTGGTGATCGCCTGTCCTTGCCCAGAGTGCACGCGGGGCTGCGACTGTGCCCTAGTCGGTGTCCGCGGTTGCTTCTCCTCCGTTTCTTTTCGAAGAGGCTCGAGTCGATATTCACTTCTCATAAACATAGCTGATGTACAATTCGCCAAATTCAATTACGAGAGCATTATGCTGTAAAATACACTGGATCCAAACCAGGACAGCCGCCCTAATTTATACCCGATCAAATTTCGCGCAGTAAATTTTTCCCCATTAGAGAAATGTGATACATGCAGTATCATCACATGTAATAAAACAAATATGTAACTGGTTAGTGACTGTGCTTTATCCTTGCGGACAGACCCGCTGCGATAAACGTTTCAAATAGAGAAATACATTTAATCTCTCGATAGGATAAAATACAGGAGTTTTATTCTGTCAAACTTTTAATCTCCACAATTCAAACATACACAGACAGTCCACAAACAACGTCTCCTCCGCCTGTCGGTCTTCGTCTGCCTCCGGAGACTGTTTGTAGTCTAATTCAGTCTAATTGAACTGCCTCCTCCGTTAGTTTGTTTTCCTCTTTTACTGGAAATAAGGAATCGCAGCTCTCTGTCCTAATGGCGCTAACCACAAATGATGCTTGTGGGCTCTTTTTCGGCTAAGCCTTAGACAAATGTATTCCCAACCGGGACATGTCCACACTCCATGAAAGTGGAAGCTATTTACTTGGACATGTCCCTGAATGGGAGGACAAAGATACATGCTCAGTAAAAGGTTCAGCTCTGAATCCTGTCTAGAGGTCCATTTATAGTATACTATAAATACAAAACTGCTTCAGGGTGCCGTCCACAGTTTAATAGTGAATTTGATCTAAAGGCCAGGATTAGGCTGTGTCTGTTACCTGCTCATTTTATAAACGGTGCAAATGATTTAATTATTTGTAATTTTCTTTAAAAATGTGCAGTCAGGTTGTCCATTTTCCAGTGGTATTGTGTTTACCTTATGTTTGAAATTACTCCTTTATTATTCAGTCTAATATTGTATTTATATATTTACAGTATTTTTATGTACAGATGTGCAATAGTCACTTTTAAAAACCAGCTTGTTAGCCATATGGGACTGATCTCATGTTAAGACAAATCCCTGCAGAACCCACCACCCAATAGCCAAGCAGGAATAAGTGATGAGAATTACAATATAAAGCCCGCCACAGCTATTTCACACCCACAGACTTCCTTCCTTGCTATTGGCCAGAGAGCCCTTGTGCGTGCCTTGCTCAGAGATATACGAGTCTTGGCAGGATGATTAGACAGTGACCAGCCGCCCTTTGAAGACCAACCCAGGCCTCCTCTTCCTCTCCCTTCTCAGGCCAGAGAAAACCATGCTCATATCCGGCCTGGAGGGGCGTGGACAGTTTGTGCTGCCTAATGGGTTGTTTTTTTCAGAGGCGGGTCAAATAAATCCTCCCTGTTGCAGCTCGATTGGTTGCATCAGAGCTCTCCACTCAGCTGCGCTTGTGTTTTCCTCCCTCCTCTTTCATACAGGAACCTTGGAGAGAGTGGAATCCTGAAATGGAGGCAGTGGGTTATGGGTACGAGGTTGCCATTGGCGGCTGAAGTCAAACGTGATTGGGCAGTGCAGCTTCCATGCCCTCTACACGACCTCTGACCTCAGCCATTTGTTTCTTTTGTCCGTTTTGGTAACGACGTGGTTCTCTCGGCTATAACTCTGCTAGCGTGGAAAGGCCCCTTAAAAAGAGATGACAAAAGACCTTCCAAGTCAGAATAACATGGCCGCTCCTCTGAGCCATGTTCACTGTTCGCTTTTGCCCTCTCCAGGATCCTTTCGAGTTTCTTTGTCATCCCCTGCCAGTATTTCTAGATATGTGCCACCTAGGCAATAAATCTCTTGAGGATGAAAATGCAATCCCGTACCATAATCAGAAATAACTCTTTATCCAATCCAGTCAAACTTTAACCAACCCCAAACAGCAACTTTTCACTAATGTTAAAAAAAGAAGGAAAAAAGGGAAAAGGGTCAGAATTAGATGTAATTACATCCAGTACCTCTTCCGCCGTGCTTTCTTCTCTCTCGTGTCATTGAGAGGCTCTGTTGAGGTCACATCCTGCCTTCTTTCCTCCCACACTCATGTCTCCAGTGGGACGTCTGCTCTTACAGTTCTCAGTTCTACAGAGAGGGGAGCAGGACGCTTCTCCTGCCCTGGGGCGACTTCAGGCGGCAGGCTGGGAATCCCGGAATGGTAAGTTGGGAATCCCGGAATGGTAAATTGGGAATCCCGGAATGGTAAGCTGGGAATCCCCCAACAACATGGAGTCCTGGAACATGTGCTGCGTAGGCGAGCAGGAGCACTGCGAGAACTTCCTGGAGTCCAGGGAACCAGAGAGACCTCATGTTCCTCGTTCACCTCGGCCCTCTTCCTGCTCCACCCTGCCGGAGACGACTGATGGAGTCATCAGCTTTGAGGTTTGTGGATACATGTATAGACAGAACATGTGAGAAAAGCCCCTGCATTCGAGTCCCGTGTACACCCACACAACACATGTGCACTGTAGAACACATGTGGAGGCCAGAGGAGACTTAGCAGTACTGGTAAACTGATTTTAACCTTGCACCCATCCTCTGTGGGCCAGTTCACAGGAATGAAGGGAGGGGATTTCATAGGTGGGATAGGACGCCATTCATCAAGACCTTGTCCACTGTATCCTCTCCCCACTCCGTGCTGTCTCCAACTTCTTCCACTACCTGCAAATGAGACCATTCCTACACACAGCTTTACAGCACTCTACACGTATGACCCCTACACACAGCTTTACAGCACTCTACACGTATGACCCCTACACACAGCTTTACAGCACTCTACACGTATGACCTCTACACACAGCTTTACAGCACTCTACACGTATGACCCCTACACTTTACAGCACTCTTGACCTCTACACACTACACGTTACAGCACTCTACACGTATGTACCCTACACACAGCTTTACAGCACTCTACACGTATGACCCCTACACACAGCTTTACAGCACTCTACACATATGTACCCTACACACAGCTTTACAGCACTCTACACGTATGACCCCTACACACAGCTATGTACCCTACACACAGCTTTACAGCACTCTACACGTATGTACCCTACACACAGCTTTACAGCTACTGACCCTACACACACTTTACAGCACACTCTACAGTTACCCCACACACAGCTTTACAGCACTCTACACGTATGACCCCTACACACAGCTTTACAGCACTCTACACGTATGTACCCTACACACAGCTTTACAGCACTCTACACGTATGACCCCTACACACAGCTTTACAGCACTCTACACATATGTACCCTACACACAGCTTTACAGCACTCTACACGTATGACCCCTACACACAGCTTTACAGCACTCTACACGTATGTACCCCTACACACAGCTTTACAGCACTCTACACGTATGACCCCTACACACAGCTTTACAGCACTCTACACGTATGACCTCTACACACAGCTTTACAGCACTCTACACGTATGACCCCTACACACAGCTTTACAGCACTCTACACGTACACACAGCTTTACAGCACTCTACACCTACACACAGCTTTACAGCAACTACCCTACACACAGCTTTACAGCACTCTCTACACACAGCTTTACAGCACTCTACACACTATACACGTATGACCTCTACACACAGCTTTACAGCACTCTACACGTATGACCTCTACACACAGCTTTACAGCACTCTACACATATGTACCCTACACACAGCTTTACAGCACTCTACACGTATGACCCTACACACAGCTTTACAGCACTCTACACGTATGACCCCTACACACAGCTTTACAGCACTCTACACGACCTCTACACACAGCTTTACAGCACTCTACACGTATGACCTCTACACACAGCTTTACAGCACTCTACACGTATGACCTCTACACACAGCTTTACAGCACTCTACACACAGCTTTACAGCACTCTACACACAGCTTTACAGCACTCTGACCTCTTTACACACAGCTTTACACACTCTACACGTATGACCCCTACACACAGCTTTACAGCACTACACGTATGACCCCTACACACAGCTTTACAGCACTCTACACGTATGTACCCTACACACAGCTTTACAGCACTCTACACGTATGACCCCTACACACAGCTTTACAGCACTCTACACGTATGACCTCTACACACAGCTTTACAGCACTCTACACGTATGTACCCTACACACAGCCTTGCGCAAGGAAAACTTTCATAGTCCCTGTGTGGTCAGTGACCTACTTCAGCTCTGCTGGCTGTATTTATTTTTAGTGCAAGGGCCCTTTTATCCCGGCTGAGGCTCCTATACTCACTCCTACACCCACACAGCACCAGCAACTTCAGCCTCACAACAACTTCACCTTCCAAACACAACACAGACAGCAGTGATCCTGTGCTCAGGAAACACCCAGGGAGGACCAGCTTAGAGGGGCCCTGACGATCTGTAAAACACCCAGGGAGGACCAGCTTAGAGGGGCCCTGACGATCTGTAAAACACCCAGGGAGGACCAGCTTAGAGGAGCCCTGACGATCTGTAAAACACCCAGGGAGGACCATCTTAGAGGGGCCCTGACGATCTGTAAAACACCCAGGGAGGACCAGCTTAGAGGAGCCCTGACGATCTGTAAAACACCCAGGGAGGACCATCTTAGAGGGGCCCTGACGATCTGTAAAACACCCAGGGAGGACCAGCTTAGAGGAGCCCTGACGATCTGTAAAACACCCAGGGAGGACCATCTTAGAGGGGCCCTGACGATCTGTAAAACACCCAGGGAGGACCATCTTAGAGGGGCCCTGACGATCTGTAAAACACCCAGGGAGGACCAGCTTAGAGGAGCCCTGACGATCTGTAAAACACCCAGGGAGGACCATCTTAGAGGGGCCCTGACGATCTGTAAAACACCCAGGGAGGACCATCTTAGAGGGGCCCTGACGATCTGCAAATGGCATCAGATGGGTCTGCAATCACATCACAGACCCCTTTTTAAAAATCAGGTCCTCCCAGGCCACTGAAAACATGGCACAACAGTGCAGAGATCAAAGTGATTGGTAATGTCTGTAACATTAGTGATTGGTAATGTCTGTAACATTAGTGATTGGTAATGTCTGTAACATTAGTGCCCACGTTCATTAGTGACCAGATAAAGTCTGAGCACCTACTGATCTTCAGGGTAAATGGCGTTGCTGACGGGATCGTCCATGTGTGCTGTATACACGCCAGCACCCTGCAGTCCTGATCTCGCGTGTAGTTTGATTTATCTATTTATGCACAGGTTATTTCACTTCAGCGCTTGCCACGATAACCGATGTTGCTCCCAGCTTCCACACACACACACACACACACACACACACACCAAGAAGAAAACCAGATCTTGGATCAGACACACGATTTGTACTCCAATACCTGAGACTTGGGGAAGATAATGTGAGTCTGTCACTGGAAGCCAGGGTCTGTTTGCAGGGTATTGATCTGCTTCCCTTGGATGCCCTTGGAGTTGAGGCCCACGGGGGATTTTACCCCCTTTTACTCCCTCACGCTGTTTCTCTCCCACTCTTTCCTGGTCTTTTTCTCAGGCACTGTGGTTCACGCTATGACCTGCTGTTACTCACATCCCGACTGGAACTCCCTCTCTCTCCTTCTGTCCCTCACGCGCTACGTAAATATTTACAGTCCATAATGATATATCAGTAATGGAGCTAAATTGGTAGGATGAGTGTGGAGAGACTAATATGCATTTTATAACACGATTAAGTAACCCTAGACGGGTTATTATATGAACAACATTAGCTCAAGTGTCGTAGCCTAAGTAAAGACTATTGATAAACATGCCGTTTACGATTACTCAACCATAGCTTTAAAATTCCAACAAATAGCCTTGCAGGTGTTGTAGAGTTCTCCTTAACCTCTTTCCCTCTCTTTCTCTCTCTCCCCTCTTTGCCCCCAACCCCCACCCCCCCAATACACACACACACACACAATACTCCCTGAGAGAGCAGGATAGAGAGTAGATTCACTCATCCTCTCCAGCCAAGTGTGTGATCGATAGGAAAGCCCTTCATCCCCTCCTCGCGAGCCCCTGCCGCGGGCCGTCGTAGTTTGGGGACAGGTTTAGTTCGCTTTCCTGTGTTTATCATACTCCTCCCTCAGCAACATTATCATCGGAAGCCGTAATACTGCAGTTTTGGGTACAGAAAACCACACGGTAAGAGTCCATGTGCGACTGTAGAAATGACCAAAATCATACTTTTGGTTTCACTGTGGGAAGCCGTGTCATCTTAATCTATGTGTTATTCTCGATAGCTGACAGTGGCTGAAGTGATAATAAGAACTTTCCTGAATTGGAAATTTAGACAAGATCAAACTGAGCAATACTGTAGCAAAAGCTCTCTGCAGAGATCAGGGTATCCGTACACATTGTATAGTTATCGGCATTCTGTGATCTATTAATAATACATTATCACGAAAGTGTTTATTTTGCATTACTTGAGTGATTTTCACTCACTGCAGTGGGAGCCGTGTTTGGTTGCACCCTACAGCTTGTGGTGTACCGCCACCTAGTGTTAAAGTTGGTGTACCGCCACCTAGTGTTAAAGTTGGTGTACCGCCACCTAGTGTTAAAGATAGACAACTACCTAATCTGCTCAAATTGGTTGAGGTTATATTCCCGCCCAAAACCTGCTAAAACCCGCTATTTTTCGCCACTCTGAACTCTTAAATACTACATTTAAGTAAAGGCAGTGATAAGGCAGTGAAAGTACCCTATACATACATATTTATTTTACTACTGTTAAACCTAACTTAACGTTACAACGCACATCTGTATACAGGTCTTCCACGTTTGTGTAGACTGTTCTGGTTGTGTTTTTGACCCACGTGTATTGAATGAATTACAGTTTCAGCAGTGTGTCGCAGGCATTCTGATAAACTATTGGGAGATGGCTACTTTACATTACGTGCTTCACGATTGTAATATCCTAATCCAGCTAGTTAGCAAGCACTCCACATGCTTAATCAGGCGAGTCTTATAGTCTTCACGCACTTTTCAATGTGATGGGAAGAGCACACGCGACGCCCCCGAGTACTGAACATTTACACATCTTGTAGTCGTGTCAAATTATTATTTGATACCCTAATCAGATTTTTTTTTTTCTGATTTTACTGTGAGTGTACGAACTACGGCTACGTCTTCCCTGTTTATCCCTAAAATCCTGAATGACTTCGGATTTAATGTGAGAAGTAGATCATTGGCCAGAACCAAGAGCGGGATTTTTTTAAACCGCACCCCTTATGAACTAACAAAGTGGTTTCAGTACTGACGGGTTGCGACTGCCCGATCTCTATACCATCGCGAAGGCCTCACAAGCATCATCTACAATTACGGATGTAATTGTAATCACCAAGATCGACGCTCATTTGCTGCACTTTCTATTATGTTAAACAAAATGTTGCGTGTATTAGACTCGTGCACATATAACTGGTAGTGGGTCCGCACACTACATAAAGAACACGGTGTTGGTTGTCTCCTTCTCTGGTGAGGTATCGCCCAGATACTTGTGTTGATGTTTGCTTTGATCCACGTTTGCAAATCGTAACGTCACATGAAAGGAAACGTCTACGCAAAGGTAGCTCAAATTAAACCCACCCCGCATGTCTACAATGGTAGCAAACATGGCAAATTTCGGACACGCAAAAGAAGTTGAAGACGGGTAAGTTCAGTTGGTTTTATCGTTTGAGTACATGTTAATTCACTGTTTAAGTTCCGAAACCAGTTACTGCTCATGCTTGTTAGAGGTTAATATAAGATATTAATGGCGCCATTAAACCGATTTGCACCGGTGGCTTAATTCTCTTTTAGCCAATCACCGGTTGCACAAAGTCGCTGTAATAACACAGTTAAAACGAGTTTAGAGACTTTGCTCAAAAAGTGAAAGTACATTGGCTTGGATGCGCCATGATGCCTTTGTCTCATCTCGCGACCTTGTTGTTACTTTAACCCGTCGTTTGAGCACGAGACAGTGGAATTTGTTCTGCACGTATTTACAATCTAGATAAAATTAGGTAATAATTTAACGTGGCAAGGTGATAAATACGCGTGCATCGTGTGATCTTATATGTTAATGGAAAGGATGGGTGATTCTGAATCATCTCATCGGCCGTCAATACTGATGCAGAAATACTGTTGCGCGTGAAGGTGTTTCATCTACAAGTTCAGGATGCGCGAGCTGTGACGTTTTTCGCGGATGACCAAACAGTGCAAACACTGTGTTGGAAGGAAGCGAAGCGTCGATTATTGGTTGTTTACCAAACAAAGACAGTCACGACATGTGTCTACATATCCATACGTTTTAGTCCGGTTCTCTGGACATTCTTAATAAATTTAATAAAAATAATAATTTTTGTAAATACATTGACTTGAAGAAGCATTTAGGTAGAGGAGGGGATTCAAATTCTGTTGTAATATAAAAAAAACACCTATAAGCGTAATTTAGATGATAAATGAATTGGACTCCTCCATACTGCAGGAAGGGTATGTGTAATGGAAATTTGAAACCGTACCTCCGATAGCAGAGTCGCGCGGGCCTTCGCATTGTGAGTCCCTTTGACACTGGACACCACGATGTCTCTAAGCGATAGACAGTGACATTGGACACCACAGTGTCTCTTAGCAACATACATCATGCGCTAAGTTCACGTCATGTATGATTAGTCATGTCAAGGATGTGTTTTGTGCAAACAGTGCGCGTTATCGGGTGGTGCTGGGTACAGTGACGCTCGCATGTTTACAGTATCTTACGCATCAGCTGTCTGTTGTTGTTTTATCGTCGATCAGCAGGCCTGCAAGTAAAACAGGAGTTGCATGCAAATGTGATGGTTTTGTTTGGCACAGTGTGACTCATAACAAGTGGAGGCCAGACACAAAGGTATCAAGCCCTCTGGGTATGGCAGGAGGGCGCGTTTTGCTTTTCTGCCCCACTATACGTCAGCAGTGTGCACGAGGTACACGAGAGATGCGGGTCCAAACCGGCGTCCTCGACAGCGTCTAACTCAGAGATCAGACTGCACAGCTCGCGCTCCAGCTGCGGGTGTCGAGGGCTGAACGGTGAGAATCGACATGCGCTGCGCTCAGGCTGCTCGTGTTGTGCCAGCAGCTCGTGGCTGTGGTGTGGTTGTCACGGCGACCTGTGCAAGGGCGGTCGGTGCTTCCGCACTGAGGCGTGTACAGAGCCGCTGGAAATAGCGTCGTGAGCGAGCTCCGCGCGAAGCGCTCGCGATACGGGCACTTTCGATTTGGTCTACTAATACTGTTACTATTATGGTTGCTTTTAACGTTCTGCAGTCTGCTAGAGGATATGACATGATGTTTATGGTTTCACTAGTGTCTTAAACAATGGCGCGGTTAGCTGGGGCAGCGGGCCAGGCGGGCAGATCAGCACAGCTGCCTGTGTGTGAGTAGGTCAGACGACCGAAGCCCGCGGTGCCAGATAGCAACAGCTCCCCCATTTCCTGTTATTGTGTCTCAACTGACGGGTAGAAAAGAGCGCGTGGAGAGCACGGAGAGATCAGAGGCTGCTGCCCCTGACAGCTGTGTGCAGATGTGATAGTAAGAGCCAGCAGTAGTTCACTTTTATTAGAGAGAAGTAGAGAGAGAGAGGGAGAGTTGAAGTAGAGAGAGAGAGAGGGAGAGTTGAAGTAGAGAGAGAGAGAGGGAGAGTTGAAGTAGAGAGAGAGAGAGGGAGAGTTGAAGTAGAGAGAGAGTTGAAGTAGAGGGAGAGTTGAAGTAGAGAGAGAGAGAGGGAGAGTTGAAGTAGAGAGAGAGAGAGGGAGAGTTGAAGTAGAGGGAGAGAGGGAGAGTTGAAGTAGAGAGAGAGTTGAAGTAGAGGGAGAGAGGGAGAGTTGAAGTAGAGGGAGAGAGAGGGAGAGTTGAAGTAGAGGGAGAGAGGGAGAGTTGAAGTAGAGGGAGAGAGGGAGAGTTGAAGTAGAGGGAGAGAGAGGGAGAGTTGAAGTAGAGGGAGAGAGGGAGAGTTGAAGTAGAGGGAGAGAGAGAGAGAGAGGGAGAGTTGAAGTAGAGGGAGAGAGGGAGAGTTGAAGTAGAGAGAGAGTTGAAGTAGAGGGAGAGAGGGAGAGTTGAAGTAGAGGGAGAGAGAGAGATCTCCATCTGGATGCTGTTTTCCCTCTTCACTGTTCATCCCTCTCTCCTCCCCTTCATAGGAAAAAAAGCTGCTTGCTCCGCCTGTCTGTCCTCTATCTGCCTCTCCTCTGTCCTCTGTCTGTCTCTCCTCTATCTCTTTCCTTTATCATTCTCTCTATCATGTCTCTCATCTGTCTGTCCTCCTTCTGTCTGTCCTCTAGCTCTCTGTTTCTATGCTTCCCCCTCTTCGGGGCTAAACGCCCGCATCCTTCTTGAAGCATCTTTGTACACATCCACCAGGACCTTCATGCCTCCTGTTTCTCATGCAAACTTTGCAGCTGCATTTGTGCTTGTGGACAGAGGCCATGGGCGTGGGGGCGAGTGACTGCTTCTGGATTCAGAGTACGCCACAGTTTTTTGCTTTCCGAGCTGCATGGGACACACTAACATCACACGGCAGTAGCGTAACCTCAGCCGGACGCTGCCTCCTAACAGATTACTAATGGCCTTGTCGAAAGCTGCTAACAATTTTGTTCTCTCCAAATGCAATTCAACGCCTGAATTCCAAAGCTGGTGACTGTTCAGGAGAGATTGAGAAGTGAGAATGTGTTTGTTACTAATGTTACTGAGGACACTCGCTCTTACGGGGATGTTCACTGGAATGTTCAACCTTACACTAAGCAGCAGTAGTCAGATCTGTGTCTGCTGTATTCACGCTTTCACATAACTACAAATGGCTTGTTGGAATGTGTTGCAACTTGTCCCCGAGCCGCACGCATCGAGGTTGGGAGCTGCTCTCTGAATTCCTGTGAAATTGACTAATAACTGTATTCAGCCAGGGACTCCGTTGAAGCCCTGAAATAGAGGCAGATGCAGCTCCAGCAGGAACAGGTTCTCTAGCACGCCAGCTAGCACGCCCACTAGCACGCCAGCTAGCACACTCGCTAGCACGCTCTCTAACACACTAGCTAGCACGCTCGCTAGCACGTCAGCTAGCACGCCAGCTAGCACACTCGCTAGCACGCCAGCTAGCACGCTCTCTAGCACACTCGCTAGCACGCCAGCTAGCACGCTCTCTAGCACACTGGCTAGCACGCTCAGGAATGCTCTCTGTTGCTGCTCAGTGCTGCCTGCATGTTAACACCATTCAGATCAACGAGAGTTTCATAATCACCTAACTCACTTATCACGGGTTACCTGCCAGGAATTGAACTGAACTCTGCTGGTTTGATCTCACGTAGTGAATTCTCATGTCTTCATGTTTAATAAAGTAAAAGCTTGCTTGAAGTATATAGTAACAACATTTTTGGTATTTTCCTCTGCAGACACGGAGACGTCCCACCTTCGGATCTGAAAGGTGAGGTATTTGTATGCTGTGAAAGACAGACATGTAGTTTCTCCAGCAGACTAGCAGTAGTAGTGGAGGTAGGCTGTTTTGTTCTCAGTATTTAATATTTGGAGTAGTTCATGAAGTCTATAATAAATGTGAAACTGGCTAATAAATGGTTGTATTTATTTTTAAAAAGTGTAATGTTGGAGAGTTTATAGGTCATACATGCAGGGGTATAAATGAGTGAGGTGGTTGCCGTTGGATTCAGTTTCTTAGCAACAGTACTGCCAATCAGAGTAGTGGCAACAGAGTCAGCCTTCCGATGAGGACAAGTTGAATCAGTTTCAGCTGCAGTGCCGTTATGGTTTGACCAGATAGCCACGGGCGATGAAGCGTGCTTCGCTGACCCCGCCCTCTCAGTGACGTCGTCAAGGTGATCTCGTTGATGCTGATGCTGACACCTGGGTCCTGTGGTTGCCAGGGTAGCAGTGTAAGGCGGATACCAAGGCAACAGGACGCCTTGAAGGTTTAGTAAACGTTAGTAAAAGCTTCTGTTGTTCGTGTCCTGCTCTGGGTTTCTCTGTTATGTAACGTACGATTGCTACAACTGGACAGGACGTGTAACATTTTCCGTGCACATGGTCTTCTTTTGTCCGACATGCAGACGTGTACCCTGCAGCTCCTGTTGAAGGCCAGCAGCGTCACTGCGGACGAGCCTTCTGGGCTTCGACCCGGTGACATCTGCTGTAGTTTGGTGAAGGCAAACAAAGAGCAGATGCTCAGATACGAACACCGTAAAATGAAGAAGTCAGCAAAAAGTGAAGCAGCTCCACCCACACTCTCCACCCACAGCCACTGCAGTTAGGATGTGAGTTTGTGGTTCACAGTTCCTCTTTTGTCATCAGTCTAACTGTAGTTGCTGTCAGGGGTGTCTTAACAGCCGCGAGACAAGGGCCCGTCCCGCTTTCTTGCTGAAAGTCCCGTAGCAGACAGTAGGAACTACTGGTCCTGTAACAGGAATATTACTAATCACCGGTACATCCTGCTGACTTGCAGGTTGTGCTTCAGTGCTTGTGTTGCCATTGTTGTTTATGTCAGTTCTCTCAGTGCTGCTGTGTGCCAGGGCTCTGTGGCGCAATGGATAGCGCATTGGACTTCTAGCTGCTCCGGGGAAGCAATTCAAAGGTTGTGGGTTCGAGTCCCACCAGAGTCGTTTCTCTTTAGTTCCCGGCATGTGCCCATTCACATGCAAAATTCAGTCATTGGCCACATGAGGGCGCCACACTTCAGAAGAACGCTTCCATGTATCTGCGTTTTCATTGGTCTGATACGCCGTCTTGCGCGGTAGAGATGTCAGACAGTAGCTGCACTTACAGACAGGACCATCACCTTGTGCACAGCAATGTGAAGACTGGAGCCCTTTACCTCAGAAGAGAGATGCAGAGTTCTCAGTGAAGCAGCTGGTATCACAGTATGCTTTAACTGGTTATCATGTCAGCATAGTAAACAGCAAACACTTGGTTCAAACCCCAGCAAATTATTCCAAGAAAGTATCTTTTTTTTGTCTGATAGAAAAAGGTTGAACAGGTCAGCGTTTTGGTGTGTGAGAGCTCTCTTAGCTGCTTTTTTGGAGCTGTGTAAAAGTTTTTACCCAATACCATGACCAGAGCTTAGAGTTTAAACAATCCTGATAAGATTCAGCAGTTGGATGTATGCTGGAGTGGCCCTCCACAGAGTGGTACCACAGCACGGATCAGAGTCCCAGCACGGATCAGAGTCCCTGCACTTCTAGGATTTAACATAGTTTTAATGTTCTGGAATTTAAATGTTTTTATAGATATATTCAAGTGTCTCACTGTAGAATGCCTGTATTTGATTTTGACTCTGAATGTATTTTGTTACTGAATATAATATTTCTCGACTGAAGAAGTAATTTTTCTGTTTCCAAAAACAGGTAATGGAATAGAGAATACCAGCAGTCCAGGTGGGGAATATATATATATATATATATATATATATATATATATATATATATATATATGTGTGTGTGTGTGTGTGTGTGTGTATATATGCACTCTTAAATATACTCTTATACTATTTTACTATATTTACTTATACTATACTCTTATATATATATATATGCTCTTATATATGCTATTATATATACTCTTATGTATACTCATATATATTCTTATTTATACTCATATATATCTCAGCTGTGAAAAAAATGGAAACTTATAAACACAGTGATGTCTTTGTAAAGTCAAAGTTATATTTGAACAGTTCTGTGTTAAAAACACAGTGTAAGAGGTAAGCAGGTGTAAGTGCATTATAGATGTTTTACACTGACAGGACACCAAAACAAGAATGTGTTACGAGTTTTCGGCGAGCGGTAACGCAGACACCCGCTTTTCCCCCCGAGGGGTAACGTGACCCCAGTATGTTACTTTTGCTAAAGGCTGTGAAGAGTTTATACCGTTTCAGCATTAAAGATGCGGAACACAGCAGCACGCTGTCGTCTGATTGGATAGGCCAACTGGCGTAACCATTATCAACAGCATAGTTATCATATTTATCATTTGGCCTCGTGTAAAGCCCCCTACGTACGCAAATATGACTTCTACACACAAATCATGCATTACACAACTATAGGAAACTCTTTATTCTACGACTGAAACACAAAAGTATTTTGCATACAGCCAGGTGTAGACATCGTATTTTCATAGACGAGGAGCACGAAGCGATGAGCACGCGGTCAGACAGACTCAGTATTGCATGAACAACACAAACTGTTTATGCATATCTGGTACCGATTGTCTATATTTAACGTATGTGCAATAGGGTTACCTTTAAATAATACGAATAAAATACGAGTTCATTGTTGACGTGGGGGTGCCCCGCGATCCACTTGACACACTCGCCTCCTTTGCGTACAGTAAGAGCTCGCGCTGTATTACTCAGCCAAAGGGGCTGCCATAGAGTCCGCGTGCGGTCGCGGGAAAACTGAGCTCGCTATATTAGCATTAGGGGGAATCCAGAGAGTGCTCACGAACTCCAGCCTTCATGTTTGGGAAGCCACTGGAAAGGGATGGAAACCACTGGTGTAAGGACCAAAATGCGAATAGACGGTAATAGCCGGAAAAGCCGTTTAATCGGACGTTTGCCATTAACCAGTCAAATACCGTGTAAAACTGTTAAACACTTCAGCAACCTTAGTGACGACATTGCAATTGTAAAACTGATAACTTTAAACTTAATAAAATAATTTATGTAAAGAAACGTTCTTAGGATCCCAGTACAATATATGTAATTTGCATTAACATGTATATTAATTCAGTAACATTAATACACATGTATATTTGCATTAATACAAATTGCAAATGTGCACATTTTTGTTTGTTCTCAGACAGTACAGAATCGTCATCTGGTGAGACCTCGGAGGAAGAGGAAGATGAGGAAGAGGAGACAGATACAGGTCATTTTATACTGACTGTTAGTGTGTCGTTTTTCTCCGCCATGGTGCATGATTGTTCACATAATAGATGTATTACTGTTGCTACTTGTGACTGAAAAATCAGTGTTTTCCTCTCTCATCTGTGTTGCTGAGGGTTTTTTGCGCTGTCTCTCCGGACTCGTTTTCTAACGGTTAGAAAAGAGTGTAATTTCCACTGTGCTCTGATCTCAGTGAGTAGCATACAAACCGAGATTTTTAGCTACAGGCAGATGGAGGGTTTTGTAGTTGCCACTCACATTGGCACTGTAGTTTTAAACTGCTGTCATACTCATGGACATTTCCAAGCTCTTATTCTCCTCTCTAATTGTTTGATTACATTTGCATATATTACACATTGCATTATGACGTCACAAGCTGGTTAGATATAAAAAGCGGGGCACAGGGACCATCCAGGACTCCTGTTCACTAGGCAGGCGTTTCTACCCCTTAAACCACAGCATCATATGTAGGTATTGCTGCGTGTGATGAAGTAACTGTGGAAGAACATGGACTGATCAGTGCAGTTTGGAGGACCTGTCTCCGTGTTACTGTAATCCGTGTTATTGTAATCTTTTTCTCTCTTACAGAAAATGGGAAGTCCTATTCTGAAAGGCTCAGTGCGGGTATGAATAAAAAGATCTCACACGTCATTGTTTATGAACTTTATACTATGTTTTTTTAAACATCATGGATACATTGCCAAGAACTTGAAGAGTAAAAGTCAGCTTTACAAGGTCATGTGTTGTGATCTGATGATGATTTAATGAGTGAGTTTCAGTGAGGGGTTTCGTGTTGATGTTAAATGTTGAGTTTCTGTGTTGTTTTCAGATACAGATGCGGAGGCTAGTGCAGAGACAACAACCGGTAACTTGTATTTCTTTCATGTATATGTGACTTCATGGCCGGATCATTGTTGGTAATATTCTCCTGAAAATGTGTTCACCACCCTCTGTGGAGGACGGCTCCCTGTGGGAGTCGGGAGTGCTCTGTGGGTGTAGTGTTATGTTACCCAGCCATATCATCCCTGCTTTGACCCCACCCCCTGCACTGACTCCACCCCTACCGTGACCCCACCCCTTGTCTTGACTCCACCCCCTCCTAGCAGCACACATGAGTTGAATGGGAGGCTCATCTGCACTGTGAACTGGACATCCGGTTCCATACGAGTCACTGTGTTTAATTTGCTTAATTAAATAATTGAGTCAATATAAATAACCTGACAAACTGAGGGTGTCCTGTGTGCCATTTCTCATGCTTGTAGGAGACCATGTGCAGCAGCACTGTGTAAAGTGTGAGGCCCTCCAGGTGAGTGTGTGTAAGTAATGGGACGACCCATTACCATCACCATAGTGAGTGTGTAAGTAATGGGACGACCCATTACAATCACCATATTGCCATGCACAAAAATTGTGTGTCACGCCTCATTTAGGGGCTTAGGGGGTCCAAGGATGTTGTGGCTCATACCCCCTAGAACTGCCACTGCTTGCATGATAGTTATAATATTAATTTTAAAAGGTCTATTGTTTCTATATTCTTCAGTATGGTCCAGCTGCAGTGCTCGATATGTTAATTATGTAGTTTATGAAATACTCAGGAGGGGGCGATAAGGAATCTAAATTCAGCAAACAATTCAGGGCTTGATCAAATGCATGATGAAGGAGACATCCGTTAACGCAGACATACGTTTTAATTTAGTTGAGTTTCATTTATTAGTTGAATTTAAATGTGAAAAGTAGTTGAACTGAGTGAGTTGTGCAGATTAATGTATTTATGATGAGGTTTTTTATTTATTTAAAGCAGCATTTGTTTCCCTTACAGAAACCCAGCTATGAAATCGTTACTCCTAGAAAGATATCCCGAGATCGGCTGCTGTATGCATCTCCTTCATTCTCCTTCATCCACTGAGTTCTACTTTTGCTTGTTGTTGTTTTCCTGTGTGTTTCTTTGCCTATTACTCCCTACATTTCTTAGACTGCCACTTCAAAAAATATAATACGTAATGTAGTATCTCCCCTAGTTTTAAGACCAGGGAGGAGTGAGATGTTCTGAGATGTTCTGTAGTTCTGCTCTGTAATGCTTGCTGACGAGGATGCGTCTGGCTTTTGCTAGGTTGGCCCTGCAGGACGAGGGCGTGTACCAGTGTGCCCAGACCGGGCTGGTCTTCGAGGTCACTCAGAAGGTGACGGTCCAGTACCGCGTGCTGTCCTGGAGCAGGTTCGGGCCGTACCTGAGTGGCTGCTGGAGGTTCGTAGGGCCCATCTTTGACGTGGAGTGTGACCCCTCCATCCTGAAGTCCATCCAGTTCCCCCACTCACTCTGTTTGGCAGGTACGTAGTCACACTGGGATGCGTTGTCTCTGCTACTCCCTGTGGTGTTGACCTCAGGCTGCACCCTGAGGAGCTTTTATGATCTGTCTGTCCTCTGGACTGTCAAAAGCACAGGGAGATTTCAGAGTAAAAAAAAAACTTCCCCACCACTAAACACTCACAAATAAAACAAAATGAAAACGAAAATAAATATACTAAGGTTCAGAAGTGTGAGCCAGTTTTATATTTTATTCAACACCGATTCTTTTACTCATTAACAGTTGCATATTAGAGTCCTATATGTGTAACTAACCTTTGATGGCAGTTGAATTACCATTAAAATAGAAGTAGGCTAGAGATCTTTAAATTCACAGGCAGAGCACTGAGCTGCAGGTGAACAGTGGTGTTTGGGGGTAAAAGATATTCATCACTGTCAGTGATATAATTCCATAACTCACACGTACAGCGAAAGTCTCACGACATGTCTGTGCACTGTAGATCCAGACAGTGAGATGAAATTCAGCGTGCTTCACGTGAAGGACAAGCAGGGTGTGATCGAGCCGTCCGTGGACCACTCTGGCACTCACGTCAGGTGGAGCGTGTCCTCCCTGTCCCCGGTGGGGCCCGTGGTCCAGACCACCAAGCCGGCGGAGCACCACGGTGTCGTGCTCGTCTACAAGGAGGTGGGCCAGCAGAACTCGTACTCCTTCAGAGTCTACCTGGCCCCCAACAACCACTCCGACATCAAGGTGAGGCCACCAGTCTCTGGCCACCCAGGAGAGCAGCATGGAGAAGCCTCCAGGTCCACCTGCTTCTGTGCCGCAGGAGACGGATGGTTACTGCACCAGGCCGGATTCCTGCAGCCTGATGCTAGCGTAACCGTGGCAGGGGGAGACTAGGGCCTCGTTGCAGTGGAAGTGGCTTCGTCCCAGTCAGCCCAGTCAGCCCAGTCAGCCCAGTCAGCCCCAGGGAGCTGTGCTGTGGTACAAAGCGGCAGTTCTCTGTCCTTCTGGAGATCTAGAGAAGGAAGGAGAGAACTGGTGGTCGTTGACACAAAATTGTTCCTGCTGTCTATGATTATAATAATAATAATAATAAGTTCAATTTATATAGCGCCTTTCTCATTACCCAAGGACGCTTTACATCAAGAGAAAGGGGGAGGAAAAGAGAATCAAATAAATTAAATATAAGAAAAAAGAAAATTAAATAAATCAGTGAGCAGCAGAGAGAAAGTACTGATTGAAAGTTGATCGTTGTTTTTATTCAATTCAATTCAATTCAAATTTATTTATATAGCGCTTTTTACAACACATGTTGTCACAAAGCAGCTTTACAAATTGCATGGGTCCATATCCCTAATGAGCAAGCCATAGGCGACAGTGGCAAGGAAAAACTCCCTAAGATGGCAGGGATATAGGAAGAAACCTTGGGAGGACTCAAAAGGGAACCCATCCTCCATTGGGTGGCCCGTTAGAAGTAGGGGAGACAAGAAGGAACACAGAGTGGTGGGTGAATGCTCTTAACAGTATGCCTGACTAAACAAATGTGTTTTTAATCTAGATTTAAACACAGTGACTGAATCTGAGTCCCTAACACTGGATGGAAGTTTATTCCATAGCTGAGGGGCTGTGTAAGAAAATGACCTGGCCCCTGCTCCAGCCTTCATAATTTTAGGGACTGATAAGAAGCCTGCACCTTGTGATTTTATGTGGCTTAAGAAGAAAGAAACATGCTGTTTCAGTATTTGAGATTAATCTGAATACCATTTTGCTAAATGTTAACATTTCACCTGTGAATTTCCGACCAGAAGCATGCGTGACGTGCCCTAGGTTTTACTGTCAGACGTGTGTTCTACATTTCCACAGTTCTTCTTCTGACTCACTCTAGGAATTCCATCATGTACTACAGCCTTTTGTGAAATGACAGTTCTTCAGAATGGCTTTGTCTTGTAAATCACCTGTTAAATGTCATCACGCATGCGTGAATTCTGAGAATGTGTTTCTTCACACTTCATTGATGCATATGTTGGAGTGTGTAAACAGAGTTTAGTGTGTGAATTACGTTTATCTGTTGCCTAGTGGTGTGTTTTCTCCGCCCTTAACTATCGTAGAAACGGTTTAGTGTGTGTGTGTGTGTGTGTGTGTGTGTGTTTGTTCCAGCGTGTGTATTAATCTTGATGAATAATCCCTGTACCCATACACAGAGCTGTACTGTACAGTGTGAAACCGCAGGCTACACAAACCCACATGTTTGAGATTGCTCTGATAGGGGTGGGACTGAGAGAGAGAGGGGGTGTGGCTGAGAGAGAGGGGGTGGGGCCAACAGCGTTATGTTATTCGTTTGAGGTTTGTCTCCAGTCTGTGCTGCTCCGTGCAGGTGTGGGTAGATGGTGCTCCGTGCAGGTGTGGGTAGATGGTGCTCCGTGCAGGTGTGGGTGGATGGTGCTCCGTGCAGGTGTGGGTAGATGGTGCTCCGTGCAGGTGTGGGTAGATGGTGCTCCGTGCAGGTGTGGGTGGGCAGCAGACGTGCTGCTGGTGAGGTCATGTCTTCCGTCTTGTCCCAGCCGACCTCTTTGCACTGATGTTTTTGGATACCCGTCCCCTACTGCAGGACATTCAGAATGAGATGAAGAACTCAAAGAAACGTTACGTGAAGATCGAGAAGCCGCCCAGGTGTCAGCTAGGGGAGAACAGGAAGTACCGCCTGCAGAGTGACCCTGAGGGTGACATCACCCCAGAGGTCTGATGTCATTTCCTTTGACTGTACCCCCATTTAAATCAGTTATATGTGTGTTTGTGTATATGTGTGTGCTTGCTTGTATTTGTGTGTGTGTGTGTGTGTATGTCAAAATGTGTGTTTTTGTGCCCATGTGTCTGTGTGCATACTTGTGTGTGTTTGTGTGTATGTGTGTGTGTCCATGTACATGTACATGTACGTACGTGTGTGTGCGCATCTGCAGGACTTCCAGTTCACGCTGGCTGTGGTGAAGATGAAGGGCTACTTCGAGGTGTTCTTCGAGCAGCCCCCGCCGTTTAAGCTCTCCCTGGTGGAGTCAGACTCGGAGCAGACCGTGTGGTCCGCCACCATCCGTGAGGGTACGGATCAGCACCGCCCAGGGGCCCTACACTGCACCGCCCAGGGGCCAGGGGCCCTACACTGCACCGCCCAGGGGCCCTACACTGCACCGCCCAGGGGCCCTACACTGCACTGCCCAGGGGCCAGGGGCCCTACACTGCACCGCCCAGGGGCCAGGGGCCCTACACTGCACTGCCCAGGGGCCAGGGGCCCTACACTGCACCGCCCAGGGGCCCCATGCACCCTACACTGCACTGGCCCAGGGGCCCTACACTGCACTGCCCAGGGGCCCTACACTGCACTGCCCAGGGGCCAGGGGCCCTACACTGCACTGCCCAGGGGCCAGGGGCCCTACACTGCACTGCCCAGGGGCCCTACACTGCACTGCCCAGGGGCCCTACACTGCACTGCCCAGGGGCCCTACACTGCACAGGGCCCAGGGGCCCTACACTGCACCACCCAGGGGCCCTACACTGCACCGCCCAGGGGCCCTAGGGGCACTGCCCAGGGGCCCTACACTGCGCAGGGGCCAGGGGCCCTACACTGCACCGCCCAGGGCCCAGGGGCCCTACACTGCACTGCCCAGGGGCCCTACATTGCACCGCCCAGGGGCCAGGGCCCAGGGGCCCTACACTGCACCGCCCAGGGCCCAGGGGCCCTACACTGCACCGCCCAGGGCCCAGGGGCCCTACACTGCACCATGGCAGCTGTACTAGAAAAACACGTGTGTGTTTTGGTGTTATTCATTTCATCTCTGCTCTGTTACAGGAGACTGTGCCGTCCACGTTAGTGAAAAACCCCAGAAGCAGCCAGTGAGTAAGTACTAACCCTAAACCCTTAACCCTAACCCTAGGTACGTGTTCCTGGGTACGTCCTGCCATGCTAAGTCTGCTGAATGGTGTTAACACATAACAGACCAGAGCCTTACAAGGACGGGGGAGGAGTCCTCAGACGGGGGAGGGGCACACGGGTTCTGTGCAGCTCAATGCGAAAATCCATTGGATATGTAAATGTGTGAGTGGCTGACACCTTTCCATCATCCCGATAGGGCGGAAACGGAGCAGCAGCAGCATGTCAGAGGAGGAACCGACCAATAAGAGAACTCGCTGGAATGATGAGTCAGGTGGCTTGTCCTATATTAATAATTGTAGAATAATAGTTGCATTTGTAAGCCCCTTTGTGGAAACCCAAGAACACTATGCGTTAACACTAATAATAACTAATAATATAGAAAATACATGTTATTCTTGCTTGTTAATCCACTTTTTATTTAGATTTACTATTATCTATTTATATATTTTTATTCACTCTCTAGAAAGTAGGGTAGTGCAGGGATATTTATTATTACTGCATCTTAGTTTTTTGTTCTTGAAAGTCTTTATAGAGATTAGATATATAGAGATTAGAGATGAGAGATTTAGAGATTACTGTTTCGATTGTGGCACATTGGTATGCATTTTACTACATGCTGTGCATAATGTGCATTAAAACGTGATTGAAAACCATTAAATACCACTGAAACTCGCTGCCTTTAAAGCAAATCTACCTAAACAAACTCTTTCAATTTGAATATATGCCGTACTGGATTTCTAGTTCTTAGTGTAATCAGGAAATCCATCATTTGCATAGCTATTTTGCATAACTCGGTCAGTGTTTTCTTATCTTTTCTGTTTACATTCTTTCCTTTGTTCTTAACTCAATTGGCTCCTAAATGTTGATCTTCTCCACAGATGGTGTGCGCAACCCCAGAGCGTCTGACCTCAGTGACAAGCAGCTGATGCAGCTGGCCAAGGTTCTGGGCAAGGAGTGGAAGTCTCATGCCATCTGCTACCTGGACCTCAGCAAGCAGGACCTGGAAGAGATCGAGGCCAGTGAGGAGGACCTGCTGATGAGGAAGTTCCACGCTCTGGACCGCTGGAGACGACGCCAGCCTAAAGGGGAAGCAGGTGTCCAGCATCTCCATGACAAGCTCAACCAGGAAGACGTGTCCAACGAGGTCATCGATGTTCTCAAAGGTGGGTGCGAGCCGTCTTCTGCCATCCTCACATGCTTCGAGCGCGCTCTGCTGTGTGTGTGTGTGTGTGACCGACCGCCGCACGTGTGTGTCTGTCCCCAGGTATGGGAGCGTTACTGTAAATGAACCCGGTGCTACTCTCTTGGGTGGATGTGAAACTGTGGAGGGCGGATCAGAGCTAGCCCGGCAGGCAGGAGACACAAGCCCGAGACCCGGCTGGCTCAGAACCATCGGCCACAAACCCACAAGGGACTGCCCCCCCCCCCTCCCCCCCGGTCTGACTACAAGTCTTGACTAACAGCAACAACACATCTACAAATCTAGTAGGTATAAGGTCAGTTGAATCGTTCTTTTGGATTACGTAACGAACACATCGCCAATTGCTTTCACCTTCAAGCGAGGTGTTCCGTGAAGAACAAACACTTTTTGTGGTGCTAAGGACGTTGTGGAGATCCTCTGTAGCTAGTCGAGCGGATCGTCCCACACAAGCGTTTCTCTGGACGTGACTCATCCATCAAAGGGTCTGTATGTTTTCGCGTTGCTCTTGTGAGAAAACCACTTGCACTGGGCTCCAAAAGGAGTCACATCATGTTTACTGGTTATGCTTGAGTTTACAGGAGCATCTAACTGGAACCTGGAGATGCCATCTCACTGGTGTCGAGTGATTCTGCTTTAGTCTTTCAGAAACTTATGGGGGGAAAACGCATTTTATAAAAGCCTTTGGCCTTTGTAGTTGTTTGGTTTCATTATGATTTTTTAAAGGTGTAAACGGAGTCTTCTGATAATTATCAGATTATAATGAGAGTACGTGCCCCAGAACAGCCTGAAGATGTCGGTCCTGAGGTTTCTTCACTTGTGTGAGAATAGCAGACGTGTTTATAGCGCTTTTGAAATCAGGACCAAATCAGCTCAGCTGGCATTTCTAAGTTTAAAACTGCATTGACTGGGTTAAGGAGAACAGTAAAGCAGAGTGTCAGGTTTTTTCTCTCTATTCTCAGACTGGAGGTTTTCGGGCGAAAGCTTCAGACTACGTGTTTGATAAACGACACATTCGATATAAGGCACTTCACTGAGCTCATTTGTAGCAAATAAACAGACATTCTGTGAAAAAACTGTTGTTTTGAGGGCCATTCAGATATATGTGACCGAGATCATGTGATGGACAACCAGGGAAGTTACAAGTATTCTGTAATGATGATATTTCAGAAATATCAACTATAACCAGCATATAAATCACAGTTAGTAATCCTCAGGTATAGTTCCTTATTTGAAGCTCTCTTCTACGATTACATAACTGACTCATTAAATAAATGATTAAATTAAAAAACAACCCTGAGTACTTCTGTCTGTGTTTAGTTTGGTGTTCTGTGCTAGACATGGACATAAAGACTGAATCACACTTCATTTGTTTATCTTTCTACGACATTGACCACACAAGCACAATTTTTTTTATTTTGCAGAAGACTTTAATATAAATACTCAATAAATAAAATAGTAATAGTTGTAACAATGAAAAATAAATAGAAATTACAGTCGTTCAAATAGAGACAAATGTGTTCCAAATAAATACAAATGTACCACAATTAAGCAGCACACAGCAGAGCTAGCTTATTCGATTTTCATAGAAATTGTTTCACATCTAAAACAGTAGTTTATAGAACAGTAGTGCGGAGTTGGTAATTAACAATTATTGTTTCAATGAAAAAACTTCACTCAGATTGGGGACGATTATGGTGATGGTAGACGTGGTTAGCGTAGTGGTATTCAGAATCATTTCTTGTACTCGCCCGCGCCGATATACCCGAGTGCCCTATTAATGGTGATTGCACGTAAGTGAAACCCTTTAAGTTGTTTACACAGAGATTTGCGGGCCTCAAAAGAGTCCATGGGTGCCTGGCTCTAAAAAAAAACAAACAAAAAAAACCCAAAAGGTTAAATAGTTGTGTGTTAATTGCACTAAAAAGACAGAGGTGACGAGAGAGAAACTCACGTTTGCTGTGGGTTCCGCCATTTTACCAGTGAGCAGCAATGGGCACTTCTGTTAAAAGAGTCAACGTTTATTTACACAGTGTCTCAGAGGATGAAAATTCACACCTAAAATTCAATTGAATTTATTTGCTACGTGGATATTAAAAATAAATCTGAAGTAGCTTGTGTTTAAGATTTAAGAAAGCAATTAATGTCGTTCTTGCAATGAGGTAAATATTCACGATTTACACGAAGTACTTAAGGTGGACAGTAGGGGGCAGAGCGGACTCTTACGCAGAAGACGACTATGTATCTTCCTTGCACTATTTTCTTGTCATGCTGATTTATCTTGTGATCGTGTGTTAACCGGAATAGTTATTTGCTACATAAAATGTATATTTTTTCATTCCAACAACGGAACGTGTATATTTTCACATTTGACTGAATAATCGATACTCGTTCCTATACCTCCTGAAGGTCTTGTACAGATTTCATAATGGGCTGGAGTTCAGTAGCAGAGGCAGAATTCGGATCCAGAGACTTCACATAGTTTTCCAGGTTAGACTGGTGGTGGCGTAGATCTTCTCTAATGCTCTCCAGGCACTCGGTCTGGTGAGACACAAACGTTACCAGAACATAACCGATAGGAATTAATTTATCTTCCCTAAACCTTTTAGGGATTTCAGAAAGACGGATATGTGATGATGTCTCATGATTAAAACAAAACATCGACAACTTGTATTTACAATTAATTCAACATATATTTCCGTGAACTGCTTCACTATTTTATACCAAAATGTATTAATCTATTAAAAGACTTATACCTCGCTAAAAGAAGGAGTCCGCTGGTCAGAGCATGTCGTGTCCTGTAAAACATGAAACATTTTTAACTGTTTTTTGAGTGGGGGGTGGGACAAAACTGTAATATACTATATACTACACTAGTGCCCAGGAGAAGGAAACGCGTGCGGAAGTTGTTCACTTTCAGCGTTAGATAATTGGTTATTTGGAATGGCAATCGGAACAATGATCAGGTGCGCTAATTGGCTTTCTTACCTCGTACGGCTGGCACACGGTCACGGTTCGGTCGTTCGGGATGATCTCCGCGTTCAGGTCAGTGCAATTAAATCCATGAAACAATGTAGACTTTGCCGCCGTTTTCTCCTGCGTCTGATTGTAAAGAAACCCGTATTAACACCCAGTGTGATATATTTAAAATACAAAATTCAGTTCGTCTCGCTGTAACGACCTACTTTACTCAGAACGCCCTTTAGAGTCGTAAGAAGCGCCCTTGCTTGTGTAGTGCACGTCTTCGCGTCGGCTTCTGATGAGGTGCCCCTGGGAGCGCGCACTGGAGTCCCCATGGCTACGCCACACATTAGCGCAAACATTACACACGTAGTGCCTTTTCACATAGTAAACAAAGCACAGTAATTAGTTTTGGCCATCAGCATCAACAAATAACCGAGTAGCATAAACAAAAATAAAATTATATTAATATGCGTATATAGCTGTGAAAAAACCGTTTTGAAAAAAAAAAACTAAGAGACCACGACAAAATTATCCGTTTCTCTGGTTATAGGTGAGTTTGAGTAAAATTAAAATTTCTGTTTCATTGCACAAACTACTGACAACATTACTCTCAAATTCCAAATAACAATATTATCATTTAGAGCAGTTATTCACAAAAATGACAATATTAGAGCAGTTATTCACAAAAATAACTATTATAATTTAGAGAATTTATTCACAAAAATAACATTATAATTTAGAGAATTTATTCACAAAAATGACTATTATAATTTAGAGAATTTATTCACAAAACTGGCAAAACGATATTTTCAGACCTGAAATAATTCAAAGTAGACAAGTTCATATTCATTTTAAAACAACTAAATACAAATGTTTGTTTCATGCTGCATGCTATTCGCACTGTGTCACACTGCTCATTAAACATGATCTGGTTCAGGTGACCACCTCGTCAGAACTCCATTAATACAATGTGTTGGAATTCAACACGAACGGCATGGTTATCATATATGCTTAATTAAGAAATATGATTTTTTTTTTGCAGAGCTGTGTGAGTCCATCTTAATGCATATTCTAAATAATCCTTTCTAACAAAACATTGAAATATTTGGAACATTGTAATCCAAATACAACGAAGGTACAACTTACCCTGCATGATTTCTGTCAGAATTATCTTCGCGCCCTGTCAACTTGTGAAGACACAATCAGCGGTTTACTAATGCAGAGAAGGTCACTCTCTTTATAGGATGCATCATCCTATGGGATTTCCCACGTCGAAGCATCTCACCATGAGGTCGCCAGAGGTATTGAAAGTTGTACAGTGAAACTGGAATTAACACGACTCAACTCTAGTTTCGCTATATGCGATGCGCGTTAACGTAGGGGTGTGTGGAATATATGACAATGACGGAAATGTAAACATCTCCTAATTATTTAGTTATGGCTTTTTAAGTTATTTAAAACAAATCAGAAGTAGCTTGTGATTATTTACCTTATAGCAAGAACGACATTAATTGCTTTCTTAAATCTTATTCACGATTTATACGAAGTACTGAAGGTGGACAGTTTGGGGCAGAGCGGACTCTATTACGCAGACGAGGACTGTGTCTCTTGGACTATTTTCTTGTCATGCTTATTTTTGTTTTCTTGTGTTAACCAGAATAGTTGAATTAAGCGATAAAAATGACAACAACCTCATCCGTGCTCAAGTTTTGTAGAAGTGCAAAACTCAATGTGATTTGTGTTTATGTATTTTTAATCATTAGCATATTTTTAAAACAATGTATTTTAGAAGATTACACAATGGCAGGAAACATGCATGTTCATGCCTGAATATGCACCACATATAACCTACTGCACTTCGCGGGGCATGTGGGGCGGGGCATGTGGGGCGGGGACAAGGGTGCGACTACCTTCTAGTCTGAACGTATGCGCTCGTGGCTGTATTTGCTTTCATATATGTTACACAATTTAGGGAACTTTTTAAATTGCTGTATCATTGACTATGATTTAATACAGGTGGACACCCCCTGTTTTACTTTGCAATTATGACACAGTAACTCACAGCTTATTCTATTCTATTTAGTCTGAGTAATATGCTGGTGCAATATTTTGAAATCCACATATTTGGTCAAATGGATTAGTGTTTGTCCAGTTGCCCATGTATAGTTTGCACTATGAACATGTGGCAAGAGGAAACCTACAATCCTGCTAAACAAAGAGGATGAATGTTTATCTGTTTATGTTTATCTTTCCAACCATAATTCACAGATATGATGTGGGAGTCTAAGTGCTGATCTTAACTGTTTATGATTTATATGCCTTTGGTAGATTTTGGAACAAAATGGTCCAGTATTATATTAGCTTGTGTCTTATTTGTGGATTAAACAATAGACATTTTAAAATATATTTTTTATTACACAGAATAATCACGTCTTCCGCTGTATACATCTCTGATATGCGGACATTCACATGAGTGATTAAGAGACAGATTCACTTTCTAACACTGGCGTGTCTTCTAGGGGACATTGAAGACTTTCACAAGGTGGCGTCCCTTTGCTTACTTTTACTTACTGATAGTATTGTGATTTCAGTTATCCAGTAATGACAATAGTTCCAAATGCCTATTCCACAATGACAGTAGATGCTTTGGGTAGTGAAGTTCCAGAAACTGAGAGATGACTACACATCTAATTTTACAACTGATTCTTAGCAAATACCGTCTGTGGACTCCTGTAGTGAGGTGCTCACAGAAGAAGGTGAAGTAGTGGTTACTGGCTTTATTGATACCGAGAGTTCAGAAAAGGGGAATTACTGAACTGAGAGGTAGTCCTTTAGCCACAGAGCGAGCCAAGCTGACCAGATGTGTTGTAAGTGCCTGTAATTGACCTCATGAAGGTGGTGAAGATGTCTGTACCTTGAGCAGACACCTGTGCTTTGGCACGTACCTGCAGGCAGTCGCCCACAGGGACCCTGCCCCTTTACAAACATGATCCATTTCATATATTTTGAATGATCTTTTATATATATTTTGGAATATATTTTCCTATTTTATATTTACTATATTTCTATTTTAAACTTGCATGAAATAACAACAATAATAAAAAAAAAGGAAGAGAAAAACTACCACTTATTTGTGCCACGTTCTGTTCTGAGGGACTTTACAAAGTATATCTTAGAATATGTAATAGGCCATTTTAAAATGTACATTTTATATTTTAAATATAAATTTAATAGTGTTATTTATTGAGGCTTTAAACATTTTGAAAATACATTTTAAATACAGAATATCATATTTTAAATATCATTTACTTGCTAAGAATATCAGAATGGGAAAACAAACAGTGGAATTTTTATAACGAATACATTTATACTACATTTATAACATAATATAGTTTCTATCGTTATCTCTCTCTCTCTCTCTCTCTCTCTCTCTCTCTCTCTCACACACACACACACATTTACATTACATTTACATTACATTTACATTTACGGCATTTAGCAGACGCCCTTATCCAGAGCGACTTACAAAAAGTGCTTCATTGTTCACACACACACACATATGTATCCCTTTTGCCCTGGGACTTGGAGCCACTGGGGGGGTCACATGTGCTCCTATCACCTTGGGAACCACTGTCGCCCTTCACCTTCCACATCTTTTCTAGCTCTTCTTTCAGCTCTTGATATTGTTCGAGCTTCTCGTGTTCCTTGTGCCTGATGTTGCTGTCACACATGATCGCCACATCTATTACCACAGCCCTTTTCTGCTGTTTGTCCATCACCACGATGTCTGCTTGGTTAGCCATGATCATTTTATCAGTTTGTATCTGGAAGTCCCATAGAATCTTAGCTTGGTCATTCTCCACCACTTTCAAGGGAGTGTCCCACTGTGACCTTGGGACTTCCAGCACATACTCGGCACAGATGTTTCTGTATATTGTACCAGCCACTTGGTCATGGTGTTCCATGAACGCTCTGCCTGTGAGCATCTTGCATCCTCCTGTTGTGCTGGATCATCTCAGGAGCATCTTTGCGTAGCCTTCATCTGGACTCCTGCCTGGTGTGGGAGATCCAGCCTCTACTGATCTCGTATTGAGAGCTTGTTCCTCTGCTGGAATGATTAGAGTCTCTGTGCTGCCATGATTAGTGTATCTATGCTGTCATGATTAGTCTCTCTATACTGTCATTAGTGTCTCTGTGCTGCCATGATTAGTGTCTCTGTGCTGCCATGATTAGTGTCTCTGTGCTGCCATGATTAGTGTCTCTGTGCTGCCATGATTAGTGTCTCTGTGCTGCCATGATTAGTGTCTCTATGCTGTCATGATTAGTGTCTCTAATCATGACAGCACAGACACACTACTCATGGCAGCATAGTGTCTCTGTGCTGTCATGATTAGTGTCTCTGTGCTGTCATGATTAGTGTCTCTGTGCTGTCATGATTAGTGTCTCTGTGCTGTCATGATTAGTGTCTCTGTGCTGCCATGATTAGTGTGTCTGTGCTGCCATGATTAGTGTCTCTGTGCTGCCATGATTAGTGTCTCTGTGCTGTCATTAGTGTCTCTGTGCTGTCATTAGTGTCTCTGTGCTGTCATTAGTGTCTCTGTGCTGCCATGATTAGTGTATCTATGCTGTCATGATTAGTCTTTATGCTGCCATGATTAGTCTTTATGCTGCCATGATTAGTCTCTCTATGCTGTCATGATTAGTCTCTCTATACTGTCATTAGTGTCTCTGTGCTGCCATGATTAGTGTCTCTGTGCTGCCATGATTAGTGTCTCTGTGCTGCCATGATTAGTGTCTCTATGCTGTCATGATTAGTGTCTCTGTGCTGCCGTCATTAGTGTCTCTACGCTGTCATGATTAGTGTCTATGCTGCCATGATTAGTGTCTCTATGCTGCCATGATTAGTGTCTCTAATCATGACAGCACAGACACACTACTCATGGCAGCATAGTGTCTCTGTGCTGTCATGATTAGTGTCTCTGTGCTGCCATGATTAGTGTCTCTGTGCTGTCATGATTAGTGTCTCTGTGCTGTCATGATTAGTGTCTCTATACTGTCATTAGTGTCTCTGTGCTGCCATGATTAGTGTGTCTGTGCTGCCATGATTAGTGTCTCTGTGCTGCCATGATTAGTGTCTCTGTGCTGTCATTAGTGTCTCTGTGCTGTCATTAGTGTCTCTATGCTGCCATGATTAGTGTCTCTGAGCTGCCGTCATTATTGTCTCTGTGCTGTCATGATTAGTGTCTCTATACTTTCATTAGTGTCTCTATACTGTCATTAGTGTCTCTATGCTGCCATGATTAGTGTCTCTAATCATGAGCACAGACACACTACTCATGGCAGCATAGAGTCTCTATGCTCTCAAGTTTAGTGTCTCTATGCTGCCATGATTAGTGTCTCTGTGCTGTCATTAGTGTCTCTGTGCTGTCATTAGTGTCTCTGTGCTGCCATGATTATTGTCTCTATGCTGCCATGATTAGTGTCTCTATGCTGTCATTAGTGTCTCTGTGCTGTCATGATTAGTCTTTATGCTGCCATGATTAGTGTCTCTATGCTGTCATGATTAGTCTCTCTATACTGTCATTAGTGTCTCTGTGCTTTCATGATTAGTGTGTCTGTGCTGCCATTAGTGTCTCTATGCTGTCATGATTAGTGTCTCTGTACTGTCATGATTAGTGTCTCTGTGCTGCCGTCATTAGTGTCTCTGTGCTGCCGTCATTAGTGTCTCTGTGCTGCCGTCATTAGTGTCTCTGTGCTGCCGTCATTAGTGTCTCTGTGCTGCCGTCATTAGTGTCTCTGTGCTGCCGTCATTAGTGTCTCTATGCTGTCATGATTAGTCTCTATGCTGTCATGATTAGTGTGTCTGTGCTGTCATGATTAGTGTCTCTATGCTGTCATGATTAGTGTGTCTGTGCTGCCATGATTAGTGTGTCTGTGCTGCCATGATTAGTGTCTCTATGCTGTCATGATTAGTGTCTCTATGCTGCCATGATTAGTGTCTCTATACTGTCATTAGTGTCTCTATGCTGCCATGATTAGTATCTCTGTACTGTCATGATTAGTGTCTCTGTACTGTCATGATTAGTGTCTCTGTGCTGCCGTCATTAGTGTCTCTGTGCTGCCGTCATTAGTGTCACTATGCGGTCATGATTAGTCTCTGTGCTGCCATGATTAGTGTCTCTATGCTGCCATGATTAGTGTCTCTATGCTGCCATGATTAGTGTCTCTATGCTGTCATGATTAGTGTCTCTGTGCTCTCATGATTAGTGTCTCTGTGCTCTCATGATTAGTGTCTCTGTGCTGCCATGATTAGTGTCTCTATGCTGCCATGATTAGTGTCTCTATGCTGTCATGATTAGTCTCTCTGTGCTGCCACACATTAGTCAGACATTAGCATTGTATACGTGGTTAGCTAGCTAGCTACTAGGCTACGGCTAGTACACAACCAAAAACTGCTTTAGCAACGCACTCGGCACGTATTTGTTATTACTCAGAGTTACAACAGTGACAACAATTGTTGTAAAAAGCGCTATATAAATTAATTTTGATTTAATTCCAGGCCGAGAAGTCACAGCCCCTTCAATGCAGATGGTGAGCCTCAGGTAGGAGTTGGCATCAGCGCATCCTCTTGTGGCATCGGCACATCCACCGGTAAGCCAGACCATCTCCTAGGTGCTTGTATGGAATCGTCTTTGCTAGAAGCATGCAGCCAAGATATCCCTTAGCAAACAGAAGTTTATTCAAGTGTACTATGAGTATACTTATTTTTTACTAAAACTGAGGAAGTATACTTGAAGGTGACTTTTTATAAACTATATTTTAGATACTTAAGAATAGTATAGTGAAGTATACTTGGCTTATACTGTAAAGTATAAACAAAAGTCTAAGACTTTAATACCAAAACTTATACTTTAGTTTACTCTTTACATCCTTCTGCCACAAAGTCCTAATGAATCAGTTTAAACAACCATATAACCACACACACTAATGATCACTCTGCAACTTCACAAGTACAACAAACTGAATGATAGATTTAAATACGTTTCACGCAACAAAATGACACAATAGTCCACAGTATATGAAACAAAGTTTTTATTTTTTTATTTTACATATTTGTACATAAACATTTCTTCCCTCAAATAAAGAATCTGAATACAATAAGATGAAAATGATATTAACACACTTATTTAAAATGACTCGTGTCAGAGAATCAACATTCACAAAATGTTGAATACCGATTAGAATGAACATATTACCAAGCGGTACGAGCAGGCTAGGAGACGGGAGTGTGTCCATTACACCTGTAGCACCTTCAAATCATAGTTTCAGTTGAAAACTACCATTAGTGCAGAATTAAAAAAGTCCAACTTTTAAAATACTGTTCAACTTAAAATGTTCAGCAGTTATTTTCTTTGTACATTTTTTAGCTTTTAAATCTGACTTTCTACTAATTTCTCACTATATTATTTCTGCCATTTTTTGTATTTTGACAGTTATAATTTACTGGCAAATGTAAAAAGTTAAAAATAAAAACTATTAAGAAGCCAATCACTGCACAGGAAGCCAGGAAACAGTAGTATCCAAGACTCACAATTATTATTTTTTTGCCTGTCAGGAGGTGCTCCATCAGGAAGTGCTCTGTCGTGTGGATGTGAACAACCACAGAAGCAAAAGGAAAGTGGATCTTCTGTACTGACGCCTTGATGGAAGGGTGTGTGTGGGTGTGTGTGGGTGGGTGGGTGGGTGGGATTGTGGAGCCTATTTGGAAAGTGTCTTCTCAGCCATGTGCTTCTGTTGGCTTTCAGCGTGTCTGCTGACGGAAACACACACACACACGCAGTAAGACACCGTACTATGCCGTAGTCTGCATCTCCGTGCTGTGACGGAACACAGGACTTCTGGGTTCTGCCTGGTGTAGGCGCTGACCCTGAACCAGCTGTGGTGTGTCTCACCTGGTCAGATCCTCGATGTCCACCAGCATGGCGTCCTGCTCCATGTGGAGTTCGTCTCTGATCAGGAGCAGCTGCACCAGCTCCTCGTTCAGACCTGCTCACAGCAGAGACCCCCACCCACGTCACACCACCACCACCACCCAAGGTAACACTGCACCCAGGCCACACAACACTTCCACTCATAGAGCCCCCGGCTCACGCAGGCACATGGCAGAAAGGGCTAATTATCTGAACGGAAGGAGTACATGTGCACTAAAAAGTATTTTTTTAAAATTTGCCCTTATTGGAAACTGCTGTAATCGTTATACAAATTTCAAATTGCCCGAAATAGCACCACTTAACTAATGTAAAGTGATGTAAATATTGAAAACAAGTAATGCAGTGTATGTAATGTACAAGTGTAAATATTCTTGAAGTGATGCTGCTTGACTGTGCTAGTACTGATACTGGTCTGCAGTGGTTTCAAACAGAAGTGGCCTACAGGGCGCCGGAAGCCACTTACTCTCGATCTGGGAGTGGAGGTCGTTGACAATGACCTGCAGTTGACCTAGGGTCATGTCTCGCAGGTCTGTGGGCTTCAGACTCCTCTTCATCAGACATTCACTAATGTGGGGCATGTGGGGAAGCTGTACACACACACAGCACAAATGACACAGTTTGTAAACATTAAGAGAACACTTTATTAATCCTGATGTCATGGCAAGCACAAGTGGCATCAGAACACAGCACTGTTACAGTAGGAAGAACCGTGTTACGGTAACCAGCCCACATGCTGTTGCCGTGAAGCGTCTCCTTTCACATCATTCACACCATGCTCCTCCACACATCTCCTCCTGGGACTGGGCTGGAGGTCTTTCACAGTATTAGGTGCTGATGAGTCACTGTCATGTACTGAACCCTGTTCACCAGAACCTGAGAGGGTTTTCCACCATCCAGCAGTGACTTCTGAGATACCGTGACAACAGTGGTCAAATGACTATTTCCTAACAGTTTGGTTTCATGCAGTTAACTTAATTCGCTTACTTTAGACCTATGAGTAATGATGCCTCCCCCCCCCCCAACACACATACAGGCTAAACACAATAGTGGGCTACTCTGACCATTGAAAAATAGTGCTAATGATTGTAGAAATGTAGATTAAAAAAAACCCTTACCGTAGACTCTTACTAACCTAAAGACTCTTACTACCTTAAAGACACATCCTACCTAACTCTTACTACCTTAAAGACACGTCCTACCTAACTCTTACTACCTTAAAGACACGTCCTACCTAACTCTTACTACCTTAAAGACACGTCCTACCTAACTCTTACTACCTTAAAGACACGTCCTACCTAACTCTTACTACCTTAGACATAAAGACTCTTACTAACCTAAAGACTCTTAAAGACTACCTTAAGATACTACCTTGATGGTTAGCACGTTTGCCTCTCAGCATTGCGGTCTTGGGTTCAAGACCCTTAAAGACATAAAGACACATACTACCTAACTCTTACTACCTTAAAGACTCTTACTAACCTAAAGACCTAAAGGGCAACATGGTGGCTTGGTGGTTAGCATGTTTGCTTCTCAGACTGGGGAAAATTGGCAGTAAGTTGGTAAATTAAGTGATGAGTTAAGTAGCACATGTCATTATTTCCACACACACAGAGTGTGAGTGTGCGTGTGTGAGAGAGGTGTGTGTGTGTGTGTGTGGACATAAAGACACGTACTACCTAACTCTTGCTACTTTAAAGACCTAAAGAGCAACACAGTGGTTTGGTGGTTAGCACGTTTGCCTCTCAGCACTGGGGTCTTGGGTTCAAGACACAAAAAGACATGTACTACTTAACTCTTGCTACCTTAGAGACAAAGACACATATTACCTAACTCTTCCTTAGACTCTTACTACCTTAGACAAGGGTTCAAGACCCTTAAAGACAAAGACATGTACTACCTACATCTTATTGCCTGCCATTTCTCTGTTACACAGTGATCATTAGTGATATTTTACACACTCAGTCTTGCTGAAAGTGGTTACAGATTTTGATTTGTCATAGCAATACCTTATGGTTACAGATTACGATATGAAAACATAGATAACAATCCGCACGACAGACTAGATAAGGACCCACAGCTGCACTGGATAGATGAACAGAATGTACCTGCAATACATGGTGTTATATAGAGAATATGCAATAAGACATCAAGAATGAGTGAAGATAGAGATGTCACCTGTCGACTATGTGAAGAGTTCACTACTGAAGTGGCCATTTTAGTTTTGTTAATTGAATGCTAACATAGACCACTAAACTCATTTGAATGCTAACATAGACCACTAAACTCATGCAACAGAACAGATCTTGGTTAAACGATTCAATGCAATTCGCACTGACACCATGATCCATGTTTGTATTTGTGTTTCTCCAGCTTCCAACGCTACTCTCATTAAAGCACCACGTCTGCTAGCCTGCTATTAAGTTCTGCATGCTAGTATGGACACACCGCTAAACACTGAATATAATCTGTAATCAGACAGAATTGCCAGTTTGTATGAAAGGTGCTACATAAATAAATTTGCCTTGTCTAAATTAACAGATGGACTTTGAATCTGCTGCTCACGTTGTCCTGGGTTTGCATACCTAAAGACCCACCCCACCTAAAGACCCCGCCTGCTCACCCCGCCCACCTCTGACAGGACAATGTCATGTTACAGATCACCATTTTTTTTTGCAAAATTCAAGACTGTCAAGTAGGTAGGTGACAAAAATCACAATTCCCCAAGTCTGATCTACAGAACTAGTATGTGTATTCGTCTATTTTAGGAAAGTTTCACACCCAAATGCCAGTTTTGGTTTAACCACAGTCTGCATGAGACTGCTGGCTCGGCTGCCCCTTTTGGGGCTTTTGAGTTTCTAAGCTTCAGTCAGCTTTCCCACTGTAACCATGCGTGTGTGGTGTTGGCACGAACAGCTCAGAGGTGAGAGAGCACAGCATCAACGCCGCAAGGTATTAGCCACACTCTCTCAGATACTTCCCCCTCTCTCTCTGGCTCTCCCTCTCTTTCTCTTTCCCCCCCTCTCTCCCACTGTCTCCTACTCTGTTGTTACTCATAGTCAGGGCAAGGAAAAGCCCCTCCCCGTTTACCAAAGTCACTCTCTTCCCACAATGCTGTGAATACCCTCCCTCTCTCTTCCTCCCTCACCCACTCTCTTTTCCTTTCTCTCTGTCCCTCCCACCCCTCTCTCCCCCTCCCTCACCCACTCTCTTTTCCTTTCTCTCCATCTCTCCTCCTCCTGTCTTTTCCCGCTCACTGGTCCTCCCTCGTTCTCTCCTTCCTTTCCTTCTCTATAAATGAGCGAGTGATTTACCTCTGTGGCTCTGTGTCCATAGGTCAGCGCTAAAACCTCCTCTCCATTGTTTCAGTCCATTGGCTACATGGTCAGCACCGTTGCCACGGTGCCGCCAGCTGCATCCTACTACCCACGTGCATCATGTGTCCTTCTGGACAGGATATGAACACTTGGGTCTCAAATTGTGAAGGAAATGACAAACGTGAAATGACACGATTGTTCAGAGACTGGCACAGGACACCAGCCGGTGGTGAGGATGAGGTATTCCTGCGAGTGCCAGATGAGTCTAGCACGGAGTTTCCTGTCATCGGGTAGAGCTAAGATCACTCATCGCTTACATCATGCATGTTCATGTGAAGAAAGCTTTAAGCTTCTTTAAGGGAAAACGCCATACACCCGAGAGATGACTAAGATGCTGAATATGTAGAAATTCCCTGCGTGACATTGTCAAATGAGGTCGTTCTAATGGAATGCATGCTGATGTAATGGAGGTCTGGTGCATGAAGCTGTGAAGCAGTGACACTTTTTTTTTTTTTTAAGTTATTACAGGCATGTCTCAGATTGGAACTCCTCTCCTCCATCTCAGCCTTTCTGAGCAGTGACCTGAACTGGTGTGACATTTGAACAAACCCGACATTTAGGCATAAAGGGACCATATCACTGAACTGAAGCAAAACGGACTGTTATGTTGGACGCTGGCTGTGTGTTGACTCTGCAGTGCTGTGCCCCCTTCCTGTGCCCACGTGATTCAGCAGAACGGCTCTACTCAGCCGCTCGTGTGTGAGAGCGTCTGAGATCTCAGCCTTATCGCTTCCAACAGATGGCCAGGACTCTGAGCCCAAAGGTGGCACCCAGCACACTGTGGGTCATGAATTCACCACAGCCCTGATTTTCTGTGTGCTAAATAAGTGTTCTGCCCAGGTGGCCAGTGGCAATGCATTCTGGGTAAAATAAGGGGGTCAGGGGAGAATGTTTCCAAGGGAGAGAAGTCCGACACAGTGTGAGACACAGTGCTAAATGAAGACAGGGGCGTGGAGTAAGGCACACCTTCGTCATCCTCATTATCTCTGCTGTGACATAATTTGCATATATATTAGATGTGTGTGAATCCGTGTGTGGGAATCATCATTAATTTCAACCAATGAAACCAATGAATGAAAAAGATTAAACCTTTCCTCTGACACAGTCATAGATCTATGTCTTCTTAACTGGTGAAGAATTTCAAAGAAAGTTGAAAACTTGTATCATTAACATCATTAAAACATGCTACATATTTAGTAGCTGATGCGGGGTGAGCAGAGATGATGGGGGGTGAGCAGAGTGAACCCAACCAAACTCCCTTCGCGTATCTCACTGCGGCTCGACATTTTTTTCTTCAATTGTTTGTTTTTCATGCTTGCCAATTTTTATTTACCTACTAGAAGGGAACCTTGGGTATTGTGAAATGTGCTGTATAAATATCACTCACACACACACTCACCAGATCTGCCACGGGAGACTTCTTGCGGTTCTGCTTCTCCACCTCCACCTGCATCTTGGCCATGGGTTTGGCCATCGCCAGCGCCAGCTTCGCCTCCGCCTGGAGTTTCTTCTGCTTGCTGAGGAAGTCCATGTCCTCCAGAGACTCCGAGTCCTCCTCTGCCGTGTCCCGGTCCGAGTACGAGGAGCTCTGCTTGCTCTGCAGCAGGCCGGGGACAAGGACAGAAGACAGGATGAGACAAAAAGCAGAGAATACAATTTTTCGTCAAGATTTGAGTCTCTCTATTGCCCCCTCGTTGTTATCCAGCTCTCATTAGCGTTGCCTGCTGCCCACCCAGAAACTGAACCTGAGTTTCCTAACCCATCTGCGGCAGGCCGGACTGACCTGAGATCAGCTGTGGTGCACGCAGGTGTGTGTTTAATGGGAAAAGCTCCACAGTGTTAACTTGATGGTGAATGAGGACATGACAAGTGTTGGTGTATGTGGCAACCTGGTAGTCTGAGTGTCGGGGTAAATAACCGCGGCCACACTACTACAGGGTGTCAACGGCTATGCTAAAAACCGAGTTAAAGAGATGGTCTTCAAACTTAAAGAACAGAACGGACACCCAGCCCCCCTGGCAGGGCATGAACCTGTGCCTGCATGCGTGTGACCCCACGTTTTCTGCAGGACCTTTTTCAGGTTCTCTGAACCACTGCGGTGTAAGTCCGAAAACGGGCCAATGAAAGTGGCAGGAGGCTGAGATGACCGAGCAAAGCCTCAGTAACAGCGTCGCACACGGGGGCCGAGCGTGACGGTAAGACCAACTGATGGTCTGCTGGGAATTCTTGGGTCTGAAACCACCACAGAGGGGTGTTTTCACCCTGGACGTTCTCTGTGATCTACCTTTCAGTTTGAGGCTTACAGCTCGTTCATTCATGTAAATGCGCTGGGACACAAACTCATTCAGAGGAGTCGTGTACTGAACCACAACTGACCCAGCAAATTATCAGTGAAGACCCAGTGATTAGAATACATTAGGTAACATTGGTTTTGTATTGTCACGCGTGTGTATATATTTGTGTGTGTGTGTATGCATGTGCACACGTGTGTGTGTGTGTGTATATACGTGTCCATGTACCATAGGGGACAGCGGCGTGTCCAGGCTCGTCTCTGTCTTGCTGTCATCTGCATCGCTGTCTTTGTCACTCCCACCGTCATTCACAAAGCAGATCTGTAGATTCATGCCACTCTGTAGTCTGTGGGCCAACCACACACACACACACACACACACGAGTTCCCTTAATTTCCAGTTTCCGTCTCGTCTGTGGTTAATCACGCCTTAGATTGTTGACAGGCAGTGGAACACCCTCCTGCCAGAACACTATTTACACACTGGTGCTTCTCATTTAGCATTTCCTGTCCAGACAGGAAGTGGGGGTTGTTCTCACACCAATACACGTGTAGGAGGAGCCGGATGTGGCCGAGCAGTGATCACTAGTACTACGGGAAGCTGAACTGGCACCTTGGTCTAAAAAACAAAGGCGTCGGCAGATGCCAGGATGTGGTTAAGAGAAGTTTAGCTAACGCTGACCTCTGCCTACGACATGAAGGTGTGTGACTATGCTGATCTTGATATCATGTGATTATTCGTACTGATTACCTCTGTGGTTTCCTTCTCAGAGAGCTGACAAAAGTGTGTGTGTGTATGTGTGAGAGAGAAGCTTCTGTTTTGGGAAGACAGTGGGGGGTGGGGGTGGCAGTGGGGGGGAAGTCCTTCACTTTGTTCTTAGAGAGAACACACACACACACACACGTAGGCCTCTTCTCTCTTTTTTCCGTGTTTTGTGTGATGTCACCCAGTCGATTCAGGACTGTGACAAAATTTAAACCACTGAAGAGAAAGTCACTCAAAAGCCCCAGCAGGTCTGTAGGGCAGCGGCTGCTACAGCTGAAGTCCCCACAGCACAGCTATGTGTCACTTACACGAACCGACGCGCTGTGGTCAGACTGTAAACAAACATGCGTGTGAGAAACACACCCTACGCAAGCTCGCTGGCTCAAATAGGTCCTGCTGATAATGAAATCAACAGTAATCTCATCTCCTCATGTACTGTCCTGTCTACTAGGGACGAATTCATGACAAAAATGACAGAAAACTTTCCCCATAGTATTACAGTCATTATTAGTATTAAAGTCTCTCACACACACGCACACACACACACCAGCAAGCTCAATATTCACGCGTGCACTGACCGTGAGGATAGGCTGGGTTTGCCACTCTTGCTGCTGCTGGTATAGATGCCTGGACCATCGTCGAAGAAGCTTCCCAGTGCGAGCTTCTGTCTGATGGACTCTCGTTCATTCTTCTGGGCCTAGAGAGGACAAACCGAGAGGCCTTTCAGCAAGGAGACTGTGCATACCTCACATGACCACTAGAGGGCGACGTGGGCTCATTAAATGGAAGGAGAGAACTTCATACTTAACATGTTTCAGGAAAAACTCCAGCAATTACAACAATAAAAGTATTTTACACAGGAGCAAGTAGACGAGCATGTCAAATCAGTGGCAACTAGCAACATGTTAACATGAAGTTAAAGAAGTGAAGTATGAAGCTAGTCTGTACAAACCGCTGCGTATAAGCCCAACAGTTCAGCTGCCTTATACAGGCTTCAGGGACAGAGCAGAAAGGCTAACACACACGCACTCACACGCACGCACGCTCTCACACACACGCACTCACACGCACGCACGCTCTCACACACACGCACGCACACACACACCCGCACACACTCACGCGCACACGCACACACTCAAGCGCACACACACACACACACATATACACACATGGAGTCTCATAGGCCATGAGAGAGGGTCATCATTCCATCCCTCTCAAACACACACACACACACACACACACACACGGAGTCTCACACACACACACATGGAGTCTCATAGGAGTCTCACACACACACATGGAGTCTCATAGGCCATGAGAGAGGGTCCTCATTCCATCCCTCTCAACATACACACACACACATATTTTGTCAGCGATAAAGTATAATGTAAAGTGTATTGTAATGTAAAGGGTGCCATATTGCCCAGTAACAGATATAGAGGACACAGAGTGAAAGAGAGATAGAGAGGGAGAGAAGAAGAGAGAGGGGAGAAGGAGAGAGAGGGAGAGAGAGAGAAGGAAAGGAGAGAGAGGGAAGTGAAGTGAAGTCTCCCTCCCCCGTCTCTACTGCCCATCACCCCAACCCACACACACACACATACACACGTCCTCCTCCAGCCCAGAACACTGAAGTGTCTCCTTGAACCCTTTCTGCATATGACCACTCTCACAAAAGGGCCAATCACAGCTGCCATTCCTCCTGTCTCCAGCAGGGTGCAGCAATGAGCTGTTTGTTTTGCTCCGTAACCATGATCACAGTGTGGAGGGCAACAGGTGTGGGGGGACTGTGTGGCGGGTGTGACCATGTCCTGAGAGACAGCCGTCTCTCTCTCCCTCTCTTTCCTGAGAGAGAGACAGGTTGTTACTCAGCACATACAGATTGAGTTTCTCCTTGTTGGAGAAACCTGACGGAAACCACCTCCCTCTTACACCTGAATGACAGCTGTATTTCAGGGGCTAAAACAAATACCGCAAACAAGCCAGAAGAATCCAGGCAGTATATTCAACAACACCATTCATACACATACACACACACACACACACACACACACACACATCTCTGTGCTAAATCAACACCCCATTCAAGTCCATTCTGAGCTGACACCCCTGTCTCCTGAGAACTTCTCCCCTCATCTGACCCTTTCCTTTTCACATTCTAACAAGACCACACGTTTGCCCCCTGCAGTTACCCCCTCCCACCACAAACGAGAACTGTTATTTACATCAACAGACCCAGTAGTGATGGTCATTCTTTGACATTTAAGCCTCAGACAAAAAAGCAGGACAACCATAAAACTAGTGTCAGTCAGGTGTCCAACGCTCATGGTCAGGGACCTTGTCTCCACGTCCCGTGTCTCTGTTCAGTCCCCAGAGCCGCGCTGCTGCGTTCGACGTGCAGCGCACACACACACACCCGCACACACTCACGCGCACACGCACACACTCAAGCGCACACACACACACACACATATACACACATGGAGTCTCATAGGCCATGAGAGAGGGTCATCATTCCATCCCTCTCAAACACACACACACACACACACACACACACACGGAGTCTCACACACACACACATGGAGTCTCATAGGAGTCTCACACACACATGGAGTCTCTCATAGGCCATGAGAGAGGGTCCTCATTCCATCCCTCTCAACATACACACACACACACATATTTTGTCAGCGATAAAGTATAATGTAAAGTGTATTGTAATGTAAAGGGTGCCATATTGCCCAGTAACAGATATAGAGGACACAGAGTGAAAGAGATAGAGGAGGGAAGAAGAGAGAGGGGAGAAGGAGAGAGAGAGGAGAGAGAGAAGGAAAAGGGAGAGAGAGGGAAGTGAAGTGAAGTCTCCCTCCCCCGTCTCTACTGCCCATCACCCCAACCCACACACACACACACATACACACGTCCTCCTCCAGCCCAGAACACTGAAGTGTCTCCTTGAACCCTTTCTGCATATGACCCACTCTCACAAAAGGGCCAATCACAGCTGCCATTCCTCCTGTCTCCAGCAGGGGTGCAGCAATGAGCTGTTTGTTTTGCTCCGTAACCATGATCACAGTGTGGAGGGCAACAGGTGTGGGGGACTGTGTGGCGGTGTGACCATGTCCTGAGAGACAGCCGTCTCTCTCCCTCTTCTTCCTGAGAGAGACAGGTTGTTACTCAGCACATACAGATTGAGTTTCTCCTTGTTGGAGAAACCTGACGGAAACCACCTCCCTCTTACACCTGAATGACAGCTGTATTTCAGGGGCTAAAACAAATACCGCAAACAAGCCAGAAGAATCCAGGCAGTATATTCAACAACACCATTCATACACATACACATACACACACACACACACACACACACACACATCTCTGTGCTAAATCAACACCCCATTCAAGTCCATTCTGAGCTGACACCCCTGTCTCCTGAGAACTTCTCCCCTCATCTGACCCTTTCCTTTTCACATTCTAACAAGACCACACGTTTGTCCCCCTGCAGTTACCCCCCTCCCACCACAAACGAGAACTGTTATTTACATCAACAGACCCAGTAGTGATGGTCATTCTTTGACATTTAAGCCTCAGACAAAAAGCAGGACAACCATAAAACTAGTGTCAGTCAGGTGTCCAACGCTCATGGTCAGGGACGTTGTCTCCACGTCCCGTGTCTCTGTTCAGTCCCCAGAGCCGCGCTGCTGCGTTCGACGTGCAGCGTAGGAGGGGATTATGGGAAAATAGTGCATCACGGTGGAACTGCTTGGTGTGTAGGAACGTTGCCGTGGAGAAAAGGGCGCCGTGGAAATGCTGTAGTAAGAAACGCAGAGCCGTTTCCATGAAAACGAAGCCTGAAGAAAAGTGAGTTGTGATCTGTCCATCCCTCTCTCTCGTTTTTTACTCCCTCACTCCACACAATGGCTGTCTTTCAGTGGGCCTGGGGGCGGGGCTGGAGTGGTTGGGGGCGGGGCTGGAGTGGTTGGGGGCGGGGCTGGAGTGGTTGGGGGCGGGGCTGGAGTGGTTGGGGGCGGGGCCTGTTACCCTCGGAGATCTCGCCTTCCGTTCAGCCCGGCTGTCCCACACAGGAGCAGCATGTTCAGCTCAAAGTTGTTGGGTCCTGTGTGTGTGTGTGTGTGTGTGTGTGTGTGTGTGTGTGTGTGTGTGTGAGAGAGAGATAGAAGGAGACAGCAGGTTTCCTCTGGGGTCTGCTTCAGTCTAACGTCTATCAGTCTGGAGAGGAAGAGAATGTGTCAGGCACACGTGTGTGTGTGTGTGTATGTGTGTGTGTGTATGCTCCCAAACACCCTTCCCTGTTTTCGGTCCCTACCTTTTAAGCCCATTAAGTGTGTTTTTTGTAGCGCTACACAACTTTGACTCGCACACTGAAGTCCACATCAAATTCTATGAAGTAATTCACAAACACCTCAATGGTTCAATGATACAAACAAGCAAGAATAAAGCTAATTATTAATATTTAAAACAAAACAAGTGTTGGAGTGTGTGTCTGCTTGTGTGTGTGTATAAGTCTGTGTGTGTGTGTGTGTGTGGTAGGGGACAATGCCTGCAGAGGGAAGGTCTTTATATAGACATGGCTCTCAGCCTGTCTATACTCAGAGTCTGATGATGTCTGTGTGTGTGTGTGTGTGTGTGTGTGTGTGTGTGTGTGTGTGTGTGTGTGTGTGTGTGTGGACTCCAGTTCGAGCTGTGATCTGCCATCTGGGTCCAGACATGTAATAAAGGGTGTACATAGCCAAAAAGGGCGCACGCGCACACACACACACACACACACACCACACATTCCCCCTCCAATACCTCATTGTAGTTATCCATAAAAACTGAAACATTGCAGATGACATCATCAAATCCAGTACAGTCCACACCCCCCCCCCTCTCTCTCTTTACCCATCCCCCCTCTCTCTCTCTTTACCCATCCCCCCTCTCTCTCTTTACCCATCCCCCCCCCCCCCTCTCTCTCTTTACCCCCCCCCCTCTCTCTCTTTACCCATCCCCCCTCTCTCTTTACCCATCCCCCCCTCTCTCTCTTTACCCATCCCCCCTCTCTCTCTCTTTACCCCCCCCCTCTCTCTCTCTTTACCCACCCCCCCCCCTCTCTCTCTTTACCCATCCCCCCTCTCTCTCTTTACCCATCCCCCCTCTCTCTTTACCCACCCCCTCTCTCTCTTTACCCATCCCCCTCTCTCTCTTTACCCATCCCCCCCCCCTCTCTCTCTCTTTACCCCCTCTCTCTCTTTACCCATCCCCCCCCCCCCCCTCTCTCTCTTTACCCATCCCCCCTCTCTCTCTCTTTACCCATCCCCCCTCTCTCTCTTTACCCCCCTCTCCCTCCCCCCCCCCTCTCTCTCTTTACCCATCCCCCCCTCTCTCTCTCTCTTTACCCATCCCCCCTCTCTCTCTCTTTACCCATCTCTCTTTACCCATCCCCCCCCCTCTCTCTCTCTTTACCCATCCCCCCTCTCTCTCTTTACCCATCCCCCCCTCTCTCTCCCCCCTCTCTCTCTTTACCCATCCCCCCCTCTCTCTCTTTACCCATCCCCCCCCCCTCTCTCTCTTTACCCATCCCCCCTCTCTCTCTTTACCCATCCCCCCCTCTCTCTCTTTACCCATCCCCCCCCTCTCTCTCTTTACCCATCCCCCCTCCTCTCTTTACCCATCCCCCCCTCTCTCTCTCTTACCCATCCCCCCCTCTCTCTCTTTACCCATCCCCCCCCCTCTCTCTCTTTACCCATCCCCCCCTCTCTCTCTTTACCCATCCCCCCTCTCTCTCTCTTTACCCATCCCCCCTCTCTCTTTACCCATCCCCCCTCTCTCTCTTTACCCATCCCCCCTCTACCCT